>CANUEP010070180.1:0-26742 GCA_947857235.1 Jatropha podagrica | reverse complement strand
AGAGGCTAAGTGCCTTGTATTATAAAGTTCTTTTCTGCGCCAAATTTCTGCAATTTTCTCTTAGATCAAGCGGATTAAAGATCGAGGAAGCTTTTGAACATAATTGTACTAAAAGTGATTTAAAATCAAATTAAAGCAATAAAAACTTACTAAAATTCAAATAAAAACTATATTGAAACACTATAGAATTAACACCTATCAGAAACTCTTACAATTTCTCTGCTCATTCTTGATTCTAAGTAAATTTTGTTATTTTAACTTGGATCTTGAAGTTTATTAATTTATTTTGAGAGAAATTCCCTTGAATTTTGAGATCTCATAAGTGGTTAAATTTAGCATAATATGCTCTTTATTTGAATATTATTTGTGGATATTTTTACTTTAAAATGAGAACTTTCACTTGGATTTCATATTTTTCTTCGAATATGCTAAATTCTTTGGCAAGAAACTTTGAAGGTCAATTCTTAAAGTTTTGGAGAAATGTACTGGGTTGGAGCTGAAATCCAAGTAACTGCTAAAACCTTCTGAAAGTTGACAAATTAAGCTTGAGTAAGACTAGTAGAGGCACATCCAAAGCTAATCAGGATTAAGGTGTTTGCCAACTAGAGTTACTTTGGAGTTACTGTAGAAAGTCATATAAAACAACTAGACTACTAATTAGGAAATTAGAAAGATACTTGGATTCTAAATACTTTATTTTATAATTAATTTTAGATTATTTTCCTAGTTGAAGGGATTTTTCCCTCTCCTATAAATAGAACCTTAAGTCTATTAAGAGGGAACCTTTTATTCTTTTCAACAGCAGTCATTCCTTTAGGTTCCTTTATTTTCTATGGTTTCTATGTGGCCATGTGTGGCTAAACTTTTATTTTCAATCAAAGGTTGAATTCAAAGTAGAAGTTCTTCTATGATTGTGAGATCTTAATTTATTTATTTTCTTCTTTAATTCAATCAGTAGTTGTCTATTTTTCTGCATAATATGAGAAAATCCATCACTATTGTTATATTATTGTTTGTTAAATGTGGCTAGTTGTTCAATTTAATTGGATAGCATAAATTTATAATTGTTTAGTTGAGTTTATTCAAGTAGCAAATAATATAATCTGATTGTAACCAGGCTTTGGATTATATTATGAAAAATTCAAAGTCTAATTTAAATGAACCTTGCTTGTAAAGTTTGTTAATTAGGGCAGAGTTTTTCCAATTCTTATTGCAATTAGTAAATTAAATTTAATCACTTGTTTAGGATTTTTTGCTAGTTAGGAATTATTTATAGCGCTTGTTTTGTTTAATCTAATAACATAGAAAGATTGATCGGTGACGCTTATTCAAATATTATAACTTGTTTATTGCTTGAGATTATTGAATTATCTCAGAGTCAATTATCAATCAAGAGAATTTCTCACTAAGAATTGCCTTTGACTTAATTCATCTCCTATTGATTTAAACTTGTTTCTTTTATTGCATTCTTACTTATTTTAATTATTTGATTCATTTTCTACTAAAAATTCACCATTTTACTTTTGTTGTTTTATTTTCTGGTTATTGAAAGATTTAATTACAACTAGTTCCTAGGGTTCGATCCTTCTCACCCTATATATAAATTACCTTGAATAGGAAGAGCATGAATTGTTTTTGGTGGCTTCCACAACCGTTATGATCAAAGACCCATAAACACACTCATTTTCCCCAAAATCTTTAGATTTTCTTCAAACTAGTTAACTCCTGAGAGTCCTACCTCATTTTGTTCATGTTTTTCATCTTTTGGTGCAATAAAAACATCGTCTTTATATTGGTTATAAGGGAAAACTGTGATCAACCAAGTTCTTTTGATTGTGCCAAAAGTGGTGCACACCACAGAGTAATGGTGTCGTGCCTTTACGTATGGGGCACGCCACTAAGGCTAGCCAAACAAAATAATAAATTTGCTTTTGGGCTTCTAATCAAAGCAAGACCTGCATGCCACTACATATGGCGCAGCCCCTTCTAATGGTGCACGAGTCTTCATTTCAAACCGAAGCTCTTTAATGTAGTAAAATAACCTTGATTCGAGATCCATCTAAGCTTACCATTAAGCCATTTTGTTTGGACTGCGATTAAAACTCATCCATTTCCCTAATAAAAAAAAGAACAATAAGAAATAGGTGGTGATAGGTATATTTGTTCATCATTCATGATGAGAACCAAGGTCTTCAATATAAATCTTGTATTAACTTTTAAATAATGCCCTTTTAATTTACTATCATTTACTTTATATGTACTTTAAATTCCTATCATTTGCATTTTTAAGCATTTTTACATTTATGCGTTATTGTTCTAACCTTTCTAACTTTAGTTTTGACCATTTAACAAGTCTAACATTCATATTACCTTTATGTTAATTACTATGATTGAATGTTATTATGATTAATATTTTGTGAATGCTAGTATTTTCTTGCGTTTTGCCTTTTTTTTAGTATTTATTGTTTTCATATTATTATGTATTATGTAAAGGATTTTAATAGGTCCTATTAATTGCTTAATCGTATTATTTAAGGGTTAGAAAATTTTAATGGGTAAGGTAATGAGTTGTAATCTTTTCTCCTCCCTCCCTTTCTTTACTTGATTATCATGCTATATGTGGATGTCCATGTGCTCGATTGCCTTATTTTCACAAAAATGCGTAAACATGTTTTACATCTCATTTAAAGTTAGTTATGTTATCAAAATTGTGAATGAACAAACAACAAAGGAGACCAATTTTTAACCGGGCAATTCGGGTACCTAACACCTTTCGCGACTGTACCAAACTCCCTTACCCAATCTTTGATTAAAACCAAGTTAATTATTTCTAAAGAAATGATTAATTTCTGACGTTTTCCCTAAAGAGGGTGACAACTGTAAAATAAGGCTCTTAACAAAGTAAGAGTCATTTTTCTTTTCTAAAGCTCCATTTACTAAATAAGGTCGCCTATTTGAGGACATTAAAATAGATTTAATAGAAAGAAAATCAATTTTTATAAATTAAAATAAACCAAACCCGTCTTTTGTGATTTTTTTCTAAAATCATTCACAAAAAGGCATGCGTCCTAAGGAGGCTTGGCAGTAGGACAAATAAAAAATAATTTAAAAAGCTCTTCAGCAGTTGAATCCAATTTTTAGGTATCATATAACTCCTATAGCCAAACAAGCTATATTGAACACATAATAAAAAAGCACGTTGAAAATTAAATGTCCGAACAGAAATAACATTTATAGAATTTGGCAATAGAGAGGGCATCTCCACTCTCGTTTTCACTCCTTTTTTTATATTAGATAGTATATGAGAGACCTAAAAGAGAAGTAAGAACCTTTTGCTAGAAATATTTATAGAGTCTTTGATGGAGCTAACATGTCAAATTGCTTTGATAAGTTGTTATGATGAATATTTCACACTTCAAGAAATGTTTATATAATTTAACAACCATAATGACTACTAAGAACACCTTCTCATAAATTGATAGTCCCAAATATTTTAAATTTAAAGGCTTACTTAAATAAGTAAGTGGCCTATTTTGTTGATAAGTATAATACCCAAGCCTAAATGGCTAGTATCTGTCTAAATTGTGAAAGGTATAGAGAAGTCAGGAAGGGTAAGGTGGGGAGGTTGGAAAGTGTGATTTTGAGTTTGTTAAATGCAAAATCTACAATTAATGACCATTAGAATTCATATTTCCTTAGGAGGTCAATAAAGGGCTTACTAATGACACTATACCCTTTACTGAATTTTTTATAATGACCAATTAAACTTAGGAAACGTCTAAATGACTTGACTGAATTAGGGGTAGACCAAGTTAGCATAACTTGAATTTTTCTTAGCATTTATAGCTACTCCTTTGTCACTAATGATGTGTCCCAAGTACTTTATTGATGTGGAAAATAAGGAACACTTACTGAGTTTAGCAAATAGTTTATGAGCTCTTAGTGTTTAGAAAATAGATTCAAGGTAGGACATATGAGACTCTAATGTAGGACTATAAATTAGTATGTTATAAAAAAAATACTAGAACAAAGTTTCTAGGATAAGGGGCAAAGAGTTCATTCATGAGAGATTGAAAGGTTGTAGGTGCATTAGTGAGGCCAAGTGGCATCACCTTGAACTCAAAATGGCCATGGTGAGTCCTAAAGGTTGTTTTATGGATGTTAGAAGGAAACATGCTAATTTTAGCGATAACCAGACTTTAAGTCAATCTTGGAAAAACACTTAGCATAGGTTAGGTCATCCAAAAGGTCATCTATGATGGGGATATGGTATTTGCCTTTGATAGTGATAGAGTTTAACTGCCCGTAGTCAATTTAGAATTCCAAGTAGTATAATTTTATTAACTAACAGGACAGCAGAGGCAGAGGGGTTGTGGCTAGGCTAAATTATTAAAGTATTAAGCATTTTATGCACATCTTTCTCTATCTCATTTTTTTAAAAAAATGGATGTACCTATAGGGTCTAATGTTAATAGGTTTAGCATTAGGTACAAGAGTTATGGAGTTGTTATGGGACTTTAGTGGAGGTAAAAAAGTGAGTTCTTGAAAAATGTTTTAGTATGCATCTAAGAGATGTTGAAGATAAGGGTGGGAATATGGAGACTCGATTTCTAAAGTAGAGATAATAGGATTTGAAAAATGAGTGGAAATAAATGTGCCAATTGTCCACATTTTTTTCTAAAAAATTTTTGAATGGATTTACATGATATAAAGTGTATGGAGCCTAACTTAGTGTTACCATGGAAAACTAGGGGTTGACATTCCTTTTGAATATTGAATTAAGAGGAGTTAATAAAATCAAAAGGGATTGTGTTGTATTATTTTAGCCAATTGACTTTGGGAACCATTTGGTACTCCACTAGGTCTAAAAAAAGTCTTGACTACTTTAATTTGGAGAAGTTGTACAAACTTCATATCAACAAAACTGTACATGCACCCACTATCTATAAGGATGATTGTAGATTAACCTTTAACTTTTCCTTTCATCCTAAGTGTGTTAGGTGATGGGTTTCCTTCTAATACACTAAAGGATATTATACTGTCCTCTTAGGTCTCTTCACTATGAGTCTTTTAGCCTGAACTTAGGTATTTAAGTCTAACTCTAATGCATTCATGGTGAACAACTATTTGGATTTACATATATGGCAAGGAAGGTAGTTAACTGCACATTTAAAATATAGGTTAGTAGTGAATTAGGGCATGGGGTTTAGAAGCATTGGACAATACAATCTTACTGTTAATATTAGTTAGTGGTTTTAGTAATGGTCATGTGAAAGGAGGTTTTGGTGGTAAGGTTTGGGAGGAGTTCTATATGATTTAAACATAGCTTCTATGAATTATCCTTGAAGTTTGGCTTATTTAAAAGCCTAAATAAGTGTCAAAGGATGAAGTAATTTCACCATGGGTCTTAAGTTTTCATTCAAGCCACTAATAAAGCCTAAAATGAAGTAAGTCTCAAATAAGATTGGGTTATGCTTTTACATCAAGGACTTAAGATATTCAAACCTCTCATGATAAATTGTCAAAATGGTGCTCTATTTCAACTTATTAATCTCTTCCAGAATATTCATAAGGATTAGTTCCCTAAATCTATTGCATAGAGCCTCAGAAAAAACCAACCAAGATATGGTGCGGTATATGATTGCCATCCTTTGAACCATGAATCCAGGACTTCCCCCAAGAATAAACTGGCCAATTTTATCATATTGATCTTCTGAATACCACAAATGAGGAAGTATTTAGAGCATTTCCAAATCTAACCTTTAGGGATAGTTCCATTAAATAGAGGAAAGTCCATTTTTGATTGTAATGAACTATTTCCAAGTGTTTCTTTGAAAACATTAATTCCTAAAGGGACTCAAAGTATAAATCATATGTTTATGAAGTGCATTATGAGTAAAATTGGCATTATAAGCTGATTGGCCAATGTAATTGGGGGTAAAAGAGTTTCTTATAATTTTTGAAGAATTAGGGTTAGGTAATTGAGAGAAATCCATTAAGTCAGAATTCCTAAAGGATAGGACGGTTGTGTAGGGATTCTCCCCCTTCCTGTGGTTGAGGATTCAGAAAAATCCCATGGTCTCTAATTTTCACATCACTAGAAGTAGTAATAGAATGGTAAGAGGCCTTATCTTCTTGCACTACCCTGAATAACTTTATTATGAGGCAGTTGTAATCAAATCCTCCATAACTCTTGATAGTTTAGCATGTTGTGTATTCATAATCGATCGTAGCTGTAAGTCTTTGTTCATATCTTTGCCATGTTTCTATTGACTGATTCCTTAAATCTTAGGATTCGATCACTTACATTTTTGGTTGATTGCTCATGAGTGGTTGAGCATTCTTTCAAAGTTTGCATTCTCATTGCATTGATAATCTTTTTTGGTTTAACGGGTGCATACATATCGCTCTACTTTGATACCATATTATTAGATTTAGGGAGCATATGAACTTAACAAGATAGTAAATTATGATTCTTGGAAGTATTTGGCTTGAGAGAGAAGAAGAAGAATGTTTTATTAATAAATTAATTAATTAGGGTGCATTACATTTTATCAAGGGAAATGCACAGTCTATGTATAAGTGGAAAGACACTGGGGCAAAAGAATAGAACTAAAATGGGAATTGAAACTCACATGTTCTGGGCGGCACCCTAGCCTCTATCTAGCTCCTCCACCTTAGCGAAAGGATCAAACTTGGTTGGAGGAGGGATGTGGACCAACAGCTGTGTTCGCACAAATGTGGCATAAGTGCTCGACACAAAAGCCACTGGGTGATTTGTAGTGGCTGATCCACTATGAGCAACGATAATGTCCTGCTTCAACTAAATGGATTTGATAGACAACAAGTAGTGTGGGACATCATGAGGGACCATCCTTCGATTTGGGCCAAGCTCCCACTTGTAACCCTCTCCCTAAGGTAATACATATCGTAAATCAGACCTAGAAGGAGGAAATGTTTGTGTTGATGGACGACAACTGCCCAAATAAAATTAGGAAAGTCAGTTGTATCTCTCTATTTGTAAAACACAAAAAAAAAAAACAAAAAAATCAAAAAACAAAAAAAGAAGAAAGAAAAATGAGAAAAGAAAAGAAAGAAAAGAAGAAAGAAAATAAGAAAAACAAGGAAACGAAATGCAATAAACAGAGGGGAGGCAGTGACTTACCTTATCTCAATTCAAGTCATTTAACAACTGCCGGAACATTCCAGTGTTTGAGATAATATGGAAAAAACCTCTTGCTATAACACTATATTCAGCCTTAACGTAGAGTTCTCATATTTGCATCTCCCATAAAGCCAAAAAGCCCAGCATGGGAAGGACTTTATGCTCACAAGCACAGATCTGCATGAGAATCAAGGCAAAAATCAGTGAATAAGCAAAAAAGCAAGAACAAAAGCAAAAAGCAGAGAATAATCAATAAATGTCTTTTTGTACCCTAATAACCCGCTTGTAGCCAACCTTCAAGTGAGCTCCTCGAAGACATAGGTCCATGGCATAGTATAGATAAGACAGAGCGACAGCTCCCTAATTAAATTACTTGGTAGCAGTTGCAAATTTGCATCATTACCATGGTTCATCAATAAGGTAGTTGACAACTGATAGAATAAGTAGGCTCGAACTACCATGTCTACATCCATCTCAGCTACTCGATCTTAGGGCATCTCCTGATGGTGAGTGTGGATGCTCTCATACTTGATCTTTTGGTCAGAGATAATGGGCTCAATGCCGATAGTAGCCCGAAGACTCAGTCGTAGGCCTAGATGGTCCAATGTCCTCATCCTATTATTAAAGACCATTGACCGTCCTCCAAACGGTAATCTTGTGATAACAAAAAAGTCTATCAATATGACCATCATCTTACTGAATGCCAAATGGAATATATGTATGGAATCCATCCACCGATCCATCAAAGCTAATATGCTAGATGGTAGAGTTTGCTCTTAAACTCGCTCAAGTAGTTGGCTAAACAACTTACCAACTGCAAAGGTGCTGTTGCTAGATTTCTCACGTCTCGTGCCCTTCTACAAAAATAATAATAATAAATCACAGTAACTATACTAATTAAGTGCAAAGCCATTTCCTTTTGGTGTTTTGATGCATGAAAAGCCAGGAAAGATGACGAAAATCATAAAAATAAGGCGTAACACAAGCCATAGAGAAGTGGCGCAAGCCACACTGTAAGTGGCACATGCCACAGGCTTACAGTCCAGCCAAACATCATCCAAAGTGGTGCACACCACAAGTCCTATGGTACACGCCCCATGCAGTGGTAGATGCCATAGTGGCCCGTCATAAGCCCAAAATGCGCAACATGCTAAAATAAGTAAAATCTAACCTAATTTTTTGTTTCTAGCTTCATTTTGCAAGTGTCTAGTACTAATAATGTAGGAACTATAAAGAAAAGGTTTTGAAATACCTCCATCGTCCCCCAACAAAGGTGGCTAGGCAAATCATGCCGCAAACTGATATTGGTTTTGGCATCCGGAATGAATTCCCGTAGTTAAATCTAATGGCTCACAAGACGAGTCATAAGATGGATCATTGCATCACCAAAAAGCCAATCCACGATGTTTTCAGCAACCATAAGTTTCGATTGCAAGAAAGCAAAAAAGAGAGAAGAGAGAAAATTTGAAGAGAGAAAGAATAAGAAAGGTTGAAAGTGACTAAATGATGTCACTTTCACCTTTTATAATGGTTAGTGGACCTATGGGCTTAACTTAAGCCTTCGGGCTCGGTTTGGCTTAGTCCATTAAACTGTGACTAGCTCTCATACTCAACCGACAACTCGTCAATGGGTAGCCACCTAAGTAGGGGCAACACACCACTTGCCACAGGTGAGTTACCTTATTTTGCATGCCATGACACAATTTTCAATAAAATTCATAAAAATTCACACAAACACACATAACTCCACACAAGTTCACACAAATACATGTGAACTCATGCAAATTTATGCATTTTTATCATGTATCAAATAAATATGCTTTTTCGAGCTTCATCACAAAATTTTTTAACCATAACTGGTCAAAGTGCCTCTTCTCTTGTGTTGCTAGAATTGTTTCGATAGGTATCATAAGTCTTCAAGTGGAGCATTTCAGAATAAAGCTGTCCCGAGTGGCGCACCAAAGCTGTCTTGAGTGGTGCACCAAAAACCATTCCAAGTGGCACATCTAAAACTATGTTGAGTGGCGCACCCTAAGTCATCCTAATTGGCACACCAAAGCCGTCCCGAGTAGTGCACCCAAAGCCATACTGAGTGACGTAGCAAAGCCTGTCTCGAGTGGTGCACCTAAAGTCATCCTAAGTGGCGCACCAAAGCCCATCTAGAGTGGCACACCCAAAGCTAGCCTGAGTGGTGCATCCTAAGCTATCCTGAGTAGCATGCTTTAAGTCCCTCAAGGCAAGTTTTAAAAGTCCCCCTAGGCACCATCATAAGGACAACCTCCCGAAGTGAAGAATTGTCAAGCCAAAGCCACCAACTAGCGCAAGATAGCTATAGAAGCCATCAACAATCACCATGATGCAAGTTATCTGCCTGTCAAATGCTGTAATGGTACCATAAGTCCCTTGAGGTAGGTTTTCAAAGTCCCCTAGGCACCATCTGAAGGACAACCTCCTAAAGTGGAGCATTCTTAAATCAAAGTCATCAACTAGCGTAAGATAACCATAGAAGTCATCAATAATCACCATGATGCAATCCATCCGCTTGTCAAATGCCTGATATATGCTTGTATAAATGTTTATTATCATATGTGTTTGTTGTCTCTTTATGTTTGAGTTGTGGTTTAGGTGTTATTGCAAAATGTAAAGGATTTTTGCAAGGATTCCTAATAATTGCTTGTACGGATCAATTTATGGGTATTGGGAAATTTGGAGTGTTTAAGGGTTGATTGTATCTTAGGAAGGGTTGTATTCTTTTCTTCTCCCACTTTTTTTGTGGACGCTTACTTTATGTTCTATGCTTGTAATAATTTGTGTGAATGACAATTTTCTAAATATTGCATTGAATCGTTTTATATCTCAATTAAGAGTTAATCTCATTATAATTATTGTGAATTAATTGACAATGAGGAGGCCAGTTTAACAGGGCGAAATGGATTTCTAACACCTTTCCATTTCGTACCTAACTCCCAAACCTATCTCTGGTTTAAAACTGGATTAGTTGATTCTAAAGAATTGACTAATTCAAGAATTTTCCCTAATAAGAGCGTCGACTCCAAAATAAAACTCTTACCAAAGTAAAAGAATCTTTTTTCAAGGATTAAATGGGTTTAATAAATGAAAACCATTTTACTAAATAAAATAAATCAAGCCCTTTCGATTTAGTTCTTTCCAAACCACTTTTGGAAAATACCACGCCTCCTCAGTTTTACCAATCTATTCCTTAAATATTGTGTTGACTAATCGCTGGTATATGGCTCCTGCATTTTTATGATCAAAAGGCATTAGTTTGTAATAGTATACTCCTACATCAATAATGAAGGCAATTTTTTCCTTATCCAACTGGTTCATTTTTATCTAGTGGTAGCCCGCTGCTGTATCTATGAAATTTTATCTTTCATACCCCTCGTCAAATCTAGCAGCTAGTCTACATTCGGAAGAGGATAAGGATCTTTTAGGCATGCTTTATTTAGGTCTGTGAAGTTAATGTAGAGACTCCACTTATCATTCAGCTTCGGGACAAGGACAGCATTTGCTAGTCATTCGAGATCGTGGACTTCTTTGATGAAACCTGCATTAATGAGTTTGTCAATTTTTACTATGATTCTCTTTTATTTGATCGGTGAGTAATTCCTCCTTTTTTCCTTAACAAGTTTGGTGCTTAGATCGATGTTGAGTTTATGATTTACTGTGTCTGGATTAATTCACTTGATGTATGATGTTCTCCAAGCAAAATTCTGCTTATTTATTCTTAGTATCTCTTGTATAGAGCCAAGCACCTGGTCTAGAGATTGACTCCTACCTTCAAGTCTTAATCTCCTCAATTATAATGTTTGAAAGCTTGCCTTCAGGTTCAAGGTTCAGCTCCATTTGGTCTCTTAGGATATCGAATGGCTTTACCATTTGGGGCTCGCCTAGGCTTGTGGCCTGTAACACCTGCCGCCCAATCCCAAAGGACCAAACGATGAATGCCACATTCGGTGCCGGAGCACCGTCTTATCTTACTTAATAATCCCATATCATATATTGGAAATGGCTAAGTTTTCATAAGGAGGCAAGAAATATTTTTTTAAAAACAATGTTTAAGGAAATTCCTACAAAAAATTCACAAGAGTTTCCCTTAAAAATCGACTTGCCACACAAAGAAAATAGAAAACACTTCCAATATTTATATTCCTCCAAACCTCAAAACTCCAAATCAACTCAATAAATCACGCAGCACTTCTAAACACTCACATCAATAACTTTGGTTCTAACATATTATATTACTATTCATTCAAAGAATTATTTACTATTAACAATACACACCAAATTCACATAAAGATATTATATCTTAATTAACCACAAATCTCATTAAATTACAAACTATATACATAACCTCAATCTTTTACAATATTTTTATACATGCCATAGTTATATATCAAAACATATCCTACCCTAAAACAAAATTTCTTCTCTGATGCTACGCATTCGGTCTTCAGGTAGCATCCAACACTCACAACCTACGCATGATAAAAATCAACACGCTGAGTAGAATACTCAGTGGTGCTAAATAACTTAATAAATAATTAAAAGAAATTGCCTAAGCAACAAACGTATTATATAACTTAAAAATACTTAAATCAAATACAAAATACTATAGTGTACAAATAAATAAATATATTTTGAAAATCATAAATAAATTCGTTTTGAAGCATAAAATCATAGTTTGACAAATATAAGGAAATTTCTATAAATACCAATATATTTCCATTTTTCACTTGTAACAAAACATGATTTATTCTTAATTAAGGGCTCATATGTATACTGAGAGAAATATAATAAGATTTGATTTTAGAGATATTAGAGACAGATATGTGGCCTGTGAAAGTGCCACCAGAGCAGAGATGTGGCTGTGAAAGCCCCAATAGAGCAGAGATGTGGCCTGTGAAAGCGCCACCAGAGTATAATAAGTGTGTCCACTTATTCAGAGAGGGCTAATAACCTTAGCATATGATCATAGCTCATATCATAACAGAGGGGCATTAAAGTCGAGCATGCTCATCTTACAGAGTAAATCTCATTTTACAATATTTCAACCATGCATAGTGGAGCCCAAATCAAAACCATTCTTTTACAAAAAAAACCTTACTACTTATGCATAAGTCCTTTGCAAAACATCTCATAATTTAGTGCTTATTATTTCAAAATTATTTAACTTACAACATGTAAAATTCTCATTTTTCATACTTATAAAAAATTATACTTATCAAATATACATGTGTATAGTTTAAAATACTTAAAAATCATCATTTAAAGAAGCAAAAACATGTCTTACCACCTTAAGGTGGTTTGGCCTCTTTAGGCCTTCAAAAGGTAAAGAATTTCCCTTCCATCAAGCACCATATTTCAAATTAGAAATACTTAGTTAAGACATTAAAAACCTTTACTTAACACATTTAGTCTTACCAACTTATTTACTCATTTAAAGCCTTCTTTAAGTCTTGTAAAATGCTTAACCATTTGAATTCAAGGTAGCGACTTAAACTACCTTTAAAACACTTAACAATTTACTCAATTAAGTTAAAATTTTCATGAAAAATAAAGAAAACCCAAGGCCCTTCCACCAATGCTAGGTTCGGCCTCTCCCTCAAATGAAAGGGAAAATGTTTTTTTTTTTTAAATTAACCGCATTTTCTCAAAGACAACCCTACTCAAAACCACACTAAAATCAAAGAACACAAAAACATGAAGCAAAAGTTCATGCCCTTCCTCCTAAGGAGGTTCGGCCAAGTGAAGGTAAGAGAATGACTTCTTTTTTCCACCTACAGGTCGGAAGGGAATGCAATTTCCAGTGAGGCATAGGGAAGGTTGGTTTTGAACGAAATCAGAGTTGTTCCTCCTCATTCAAGCATTTCATCATGCTTGGAGAACATGGGAAATCATGTAAAACAGTCAAATAACCAATTCCCCAACACAATTCACAAAATCTTCAAAAATCATACAGAACCTAAAAATTGGAAACTTAAAGAAAATGAAAGGCGGATGAAAGTATTAGTGCACTAACCTTCAAAACAAGCTTATAGAAGCTTGGAGAGCCTCAATTCTTGGCTTTCTCCTTCTCTTTTGAAGAGGGTTCTTCAACTTCTTCAAAGTAGAAAAATACCCATTAAAATCAAGAATTAATAAAAGAAAAAGATGGAGCATGATTTAATGCATCAATTACATGTCTTAACCATGATTTCTACTTATTAATTCACAAAACTCAAAAATCAAAACTTACTTGCTTTAATGGTAACTCCAATTTCCTTTCTTTAAGAACCCCAATTTATTATTCCTTATCTTAGGTCTTAATGTCTACTTACTAATTCAAGGCTAAATTAAGTGATTTGGTGAAATTTAGAGGTAGAGAAATGAAAAGAAAATGAGAGAAGAGAAGAAAGTGGCGTTGGAGAAGTGGAGAAGAGAGTGAATAGTGTTTGATGAGTTGTCACTTTTAAGTGGCAAAGTCAAACTTGACTTCTTAGGTTTATATCAAATGAGTGGCTATGATCAAGTCAAGGTATTTTCATCCAATGGCTCTAAATATTCATCAAATAATTCTCCTCTAATTATTATTTAATTCCACCAATTAATTAAATCAATCTCATGAAAATAATTTCTCAATATTCCTTAAAATACAACACTAAATAATGCTGCTCATTAAATACCTTAATTCTCTGAAAATATTCATAAAATATTTTTTACCCACCTAAATCATGCAAATATGCCCCAAAAATAGTAAATGAAACATTAGACATGCATAGTAATTTTTTTGGACCAAAATAATACCAAGTCCCGAACTGATGTACTATTCACAGACTAGTAAATCACTATTACCGACACTGCAAAAGACTCTGAAAAATGGACTGTTACAGCCTCTAGACTGGCTAACATTATAATGAACCTCCATTTGGCGTGTGGGACGCCTGCCTGTGCACTGCCCAGCCTAGTGATAAACCTCTATTTGGCTTGTGGCTTGCCGATGGGGGGTAGCGATAAACCTCTTTCTATGCATGAAGGGCCAATGTTGGGTGCACCACGCACCTCACCTATGGGGCCGATAGGCCAAAACTAGGATGGGACCGTCGAATATCCCCCAACCTCGTGCCTTAGACATTTCGATGGAATTGTGACATTTTTCAATACATGGGCACTATCATGCCTTTGACATTTCGATGGAATTATGACATTTTTCGATACATGGGCATCGTCACTTAGCCTTGGTCATTTTTTATGCATCTTGCCTCGCCCTTAGTGATTTTTCATGCATGCATTACATGTCCTTGGCCTTAGTCATTTTTTTTGCATTACATGTCCACGTCCTTGGTCGCTTGGGCGTGGCCGAGGGTTGGCTAAACCTCCCTTTCGCTAGTGGGGGAGTTAATTGTTTGGGGTTCGGAGGGTATTCATGAATCAGAGCGACAAAGTGCTAAATCTCAGTGGATCACTATAGCAAGGCCACTTTGCCACTTATAATGCCCTGTTGCATATTTAACTCATTTTCAAGGCATTCTATCTGTCGTCCAATGCAAATTGTACTTTAAGGAAGCCCCCGCAGCTCATCCGCTGCACGGGCTTAGCCAACAGCATATGCCTCTCGGGTCGAATGGCCCCTAATGCGGGTTGGAAAATGACACATTGCTTTTGGCTAAATTCTGACTTAAAGGCATTCAGTCATAATCCAGCATGTGGTAGCTTCGTGTAGTTGGCTTTGCAACTAAGCGCAATGACCAATTGTGCAAATTAATGGTTCCTCCCATACTAGGTTGAATTACCATTGTGACACCGTCATTAGTAGGGTAAAACTAACTTGTCTCACGATGGCCTAAACCCAGCTCACGTTCCCTATTGGTGGGTGAACAATCCAACACTTGGTGAATTCTAGTTCACAATGATAGGAAGAGCTGACATCGAAGGATCAAAAAGCAACGTCGATATGAACGCTTGGCTACCACAAGCCATTTATCCTTGTGGTAACTTTTTTGACACCTCTTGCTTTAAATTCGAAAGGTCTAAAGGATTAATAGGCCACGCTTTCATAGTTTGTATTCATACCGAAAATTAGAATCAAATGAGCTTTTTTGTTTTGCACGAGATTTTTGTTCTCGTTCAGCTCATCTTAGGACACCTGCATTATCTTTTAACAGATGTGCTGCCCCAGCCAAACTCCCCACCTAACAATGTCTTTCGCTTGGATCAGCCACCAAAATGTCCTTGGCTCTAAAATGAGGGGAGTAGCCCTACCTTCAATTCATGGAATAAGTAAAATAACGTTAAAAGTAGTGGTATTTCACTATTGCCTTTTAGTTCCCACTTATCCTACATCTCTTAAATCATTTCACAAAGTCGGACTAGAGTCAAGCTCAACAGGGTCTTCTTTCCCCGCTAATCCTGCCAAGCCCATTCCCTTCGCTATGAGTTCACTGGATAGTAGACAGTGATAGTGGGAATCTCATTAATCCATTCATACGCCTCACTAATTAGATGACGAGCCATTTGGCTACCTTAAGAGAGTCATAGTTACTCTCGTCGATTACCTCCGCTTGGTTGAATTTCTTCACTTTGACATTAGAGCACTGGTAGAAATCACATTGCGTGACATTCGCAGGGACCATCATAATGCTTTATTTTAATTAAATAGTCAAAATCCCCTTATTTGTTCCAGTTCTGAGTCGACTGTTCGATGCCCGGGGAAGGCCGCTGGAAGGGCCGGTTGAAGTCCGTCCCCCGATCGATATGTCACGTTCGAATCTTGATGTGAGAGCAACTCGATCAGTCCATTGATAGCCGATGAGTTTGGGATTGGGACCCCTGGGCCTAGTCCTTAGAGCCAATCCTTTTCCTGTGGTTATGGATCCATTTTGCCGACTTCGCATGCCTACATTATTCCATTGACCAGAGGCCGTTTACCTTGGAGACTTGATTCAATTATGAGTGTGACCGAGCATGGGAGGCACTCGATCCTCTAAATTTTCATAGGCCGTTGAGGGCACATCAGACACCACGCGACGTGCGTTGCTCTTCCAGCTGCTGGACCACCGTACTGCTATCTTAATCGACCAACACCCTTTGTGGGTTCTAGGTTAGCGTGCAGTTGGGCACCATAACTCGGCTTTCAGTTCATCTCACATCGCTAGTTTTGCTTACCAAAAATCACTTAGAGCTCTCGATTTTGTGGTGCGGCTCAATGAAGCATTCATGCCGTTTTACCTATTTAAAGTTTTAGAATAACTCGAGGGCATTGCACCGCCGGTGTCTCTAATCATTGGCTTCACCTAATAGAATTCATCTCAAGCTCTAGCTATCCTAAGGGAAACTTCAGAGGGAACTAACTACTAGACGGTTCAATTAGTCTTTTACCCCTATTGATTTGCACATCAACATCGCTGGGGTCCTCCACCAAAGTTTCATCTTGCTTCGCCCCGCTCAGGCATAGTTCACCATCTTTTAGGTCTTAACAGGCATGCTCTCATTCAAACCCTCCTCAGAAGATCAAGGTTAGTCAGTGGTGCAACCCTCAGGGGATCCCACCAGTCATCTTCCTTGTGCCTTATGAGTTTACTCACCCGTTGACTCGCACACGTGTCAAACTCCTTTGTCTGTGTTTTAAGATGGGTCGAATGGGGAGCCCATTAGTCTATGATGAGAGTGCATAGGTGCTGAGGCATGCCCTGAAGGCGCATGCAGTGGTCCATGAACGCCACACTGGTGTCTCCACGGGCATATCGAAAGCTTGAGCTTGGGCTGCCGCAGTGATTCATATCGGTCCGCGCCTCAAGCCGATCGGCGGATCAACTTATCGCTGTTCCACATCCGACTGGGGTGCATCTTCAGCCCCCATCTGCTTCCTTCTCGATAATTTCAAGAACTCTTTGACTCTCTTTTCAAAGTCCTTTTCATCTTACCCTCGCAGTACTTATTCGCTATCGGTTTCTCACCTATATTCGCTATCAATTTCAAAGTCCGGGCATGACGGGGCTCTCACCCTCTCCGATGCCTCCTTCTAGGGGACTTGGGCCTAGTCCGCCACTAAGGATGCTTCTCCAAACTATAATTCAAACGTCGAGGCATCCGATTCTCAAGCTAGGAATTTTTGGTTCGCTAGCTATTACTTGGACAATCTTGGTAAGATTCTTTCCCTCCACTTATTAATATGTTTAAACTCACTGGGTGGTCCCGCCAGGCCTAGGATTGCGTTAGTAGCACGCGCCCTTGGGGACATGTCGAGGTCTCGCTGTTTCGAGGCGTGTGTCCATGCACAACCGTGTCTGAGGGTCTTAGAACCATCGATTATCGCTGCGTTCATAGCCAATGATACGACAACCACATAGTAGCATAGACTAGACAACCACATAGTAGCACGCGCCCAATCCTGAAAAACCAGACGACAGATGCCACATTCGGTGCCGGAGAACCAACTTATTATACTTGATGAACCCGAAATATACATTAGAAGTGGCTTAGTTTCCATAAGGTGGCTAGTAATATTTTGATAAAAATTGTTTTTTTGATAAATAAAAACATAGAGAAATTCCTACAAAAAAAATTTGCAAAAGTTTTGCCTAAAAATCAACTTGCCACACAAAGAAAACAAAGCACTTCCAATGGTCAATTCTGCAAACCTCAACTCCAAATTATTATACCAAGTTGCACAACACTTCGAAAAATATAATATCAAGTCATCTTATTATATAATTAACCATTCAAGAAAATATATACCATCGTTCATACACCATTCATGAAATCAAATAATAAAACTTAATCAGCCACCGATTTCATTAGTTATAATTACAATATTTACAACTTCAAAATTTGTTATAATAAATTCATACATGCCATTATTCACCTAATAAACATATCCTATCCAAAATTAATACTTTTACTCTGATGCTACCTCTCCGATTTTCGTGTAGTACCCACAGCTCACAACCTGTGCGTGATAAAAATCATCGCACTGAGTGGAAGACTCAGTGGTGCTAAATAACAAATAATTCAAAATATCCAAGGAACACCAAATAAATAATTTCAAGAAAATACATTTTTTTAAACACCAAAATCATATTAATTAAATCCAAATATTTGAAAGATCATAAGAAATTCACACTTAAAAATTTCTACCAACTCAAAATAAATAAGAAAATATTTTAAATGCCAATATGTTTTTCGGTTTCAATATAATAAATTAAAACTCTCATTTTCATTTTATTTAAAGCTCATACCGATACTGAAAGAATGTAAGTAGAATTGATCGTGGCCTATGAAAGCGGCACCCACCAATCACATAATCGTGGCTTGTGAAAGCGCCACCCACCAATTACACAATTGTGACCTGAGGCCACCCTGGTCTACGTAAGCACCACAATAATAAGCGCGTTCGCCTATTTATAAGGGCTGATAACCCTAGCATATGATAATAGCTTCACCAATAATACGGGCTGATAACCCGAGCATGCTCATATATCATAATAATCTCATCATACCACATGTCAATCATGTATGGTAGAGCTCAGAATAATTAAATTCTTCCATAAATAGTCTCATTACTCATTCACCATTTCTTATTCAAAAACATTTTAAAATCAACACATTATTTCAAAATCGCTTAACTTATAACTTGTAAAATCCAACAAAATCAATTCATGTTTCAAGCAAAAACCTTTCTTTCATAATGCCTCCGTTAAAAGTACTGATTATTAACTTAAAATCACTCTTTAAAATCATTAAATCTATTTCTCAAACAAGTAACCATAAAACTCTTGTAATACTTTAAAAACCTTATTTAAGTCTTACTAAAATGTTTAAACACCAAAATTCAAAAGAGAAATCTTAACCACCAACAAATTACTTAATAACAACCTTATTAAAGTTTAAATCAAGCATAGAAATCACAAAAAGAATGGTGTCCTTCACCAAACAAGGGTTCAGCCAACCATGAAAAATGAAGCGGAAATGGTTTCTTTCCAAATTAATTTCATAAACCTGACCTTTGCTGTGTTCTTAGGGTATAACTAAATTTATAGGACTTAAAATTGAGTGAAACTTAAAACCTTAGAAATATGAGACAAAATGCTACAAATTTCATGAAGGGATCATAGTCCAGATCATTTTTGAAGAGGGTGAAGTAAATCCAAGAACACAGACCAACAATCCAACATGATTTAACACAACCAATTTTGGTATAAAATCATAAGTTGAGCTATAAGTACTCAAATTGGACACAAGAGGATGATTTAGAATAATAGGAAGTAGAACTACAACTTTTATGAAGAACATAAGATATTATCTTATCATTTTAGTGGCCAAAAGGGACAGTCAATTCGGATATACAAGTGAGATGCCATAATAGAACTAGTTTTGGTATTTAAATCATAAGTTGAGCTACTAGTATTGGAATTGAACATAAGAGGATGTTTTGGAAAGCTGAGAAATAGAGCTACGAATTTCATGTGAAATCGAAAGCAAATGAAAATTATAAGATGGTCGAAAATGACTTCCAGTCCACCCTAAGTACACCTCTAACATCAAAATTCATCAAAAACCTAAAATTTAGAACTTAAGAGAATGAAAGGGAAACTAGAATATTATTGCACTAACCTCTTTTTGAAGCTTAAACAAGCTTAAAAACTCTATCCTTGGGATTTCTCCTTGCCTTTGGTTGAGGGTTCACCAATCTCTTCAAAGTAGGAAAAGAGCTCATTAAAATCAAAATTAACACTAGAAAAGAAAAGAGCATGGCTTATGCATGAATTCCATGGCTAATCCTAGAATTAGACTTAATAAATCACTAAACCCAGAAGTTACAACTTACCTCCTTTAATGGCAACTCCAAAACCAAAGCTTAGAAACTCTAAATTCAAGCTTATACTACTTAATTCTCAAGGTTTAATCAAAATCCTATGATTGAATTAGGTGGTTTAGTGGTATTTGGAGGTAGGAAAATGAAAGAAAAATGGAGGAAGAAGGAAGAAGAAGTTGGCGTGGAGGAAGAAGAAGGGAGGAGAGAGAAAGTGTAAGTGATTTAAGAAGCAAAGTTAAACTTTGCTTCTCATTTTACGCTAAATCAATGGCTATGATCAAGTTCTAGGTAATCTCATCCAACGGCTCTAAATATTCTTCAAATAATTCTTTTCTAAATATTACTTAACTCTACAAATTAATTAAATTAACTTCTCAAAAATAATTCACCATTTATTCTTTAATATACCAAAATAAAAATAATATTCGTTAGTTGTCGCAATTGTACAAAAATATTCATAAAATATTCTCTACCCATCTAAATCATGCAAACATGCTCCAAAAATATTAAATAACATATTATTAGACACTCATAGTAATTTTTTTGAGCCGAAATAATACCGATGGTACTATTCACAGATCGGTAAATCACTGTTACCAATACTGAAAAATAGTCCATTACACAAGATCCCAAAATCAAACCTATCACATGAAATTCTACACCCCCAAATCAGCAAGGATATGGTAACAAAGAATATAGAAAAAGAGAATTTAATATACGTGACAAGTTCTTGCCTGATAAGTTTAAACAATCCTTGAAGTAACAATAAGAAAGAACCAAACTCTCTTAAAGAACAAACTCAAATTTCTACTTTTAATGATGATCTATCTATGATCACGTTTTTTGTGGCTCCTTATAGCATTTTACCAACCTTAAATCTCAAATACTACCAACTAACCCTAAAATCCTTGCATTGTACCAAGCCCAACACAAACTACCTTGCAAAAGCAATAAAAACTAATTGATTGGGCTTAAGTTCTAGGCCCAAACGTGTAGTCTACTAAAAGGATGTCATGTGCCACTTAATTAAGTCATGTGACACCTAATTAAACTAATTCTAAGGCCCAATATAATATTAAAATAAAGAAAGCCCAATGGTGGTCCAAACCACGTTAAAAAAAGGTCCACAATATTAATTAAAGATATATAGGCCCAAGCCCATTAATGAGGCTTATGCTTGTGCATTCAGCCTAAGTATGCTCCAATGTGCATTAATGAGGCTCTTCTCCATGCTTGATAAGCATATCTTCTTGAATTTCTTGTGAGATCAAAACTTGTATGAAGATTTGCAATTGAGCTTTAACCTTTTTGGAACGTGCTCTAGTGATTTGCCCCATCGGAATCTTCAAGCCTCCATCTTCATGGCTGCCTTTATGAGTTGCATCATTCCCTCTGTCCTCAAAAGGATTCATGCTTGAATCTAAACCTACATGATCAAAGAGAGAGACAAATCAGCCACATTAAAGGTAGCATTGGCACCATACTCACTTGGCAAGTCCACCCTATAGGCATTATCATTAATGTGTTCAAGTACTTGGAATGGACTGTCACCTCTAAGATCAAGCTTGGACTTCCTTTGATTTGGAAATCTCTCTTTCCTAAAGTGCATCCAAGCCTAATATCTAGGCTCAAACCTCATAACCCTTTTACCTTGATTGGTTCATTGGGGCATACTTCTTATTCTTCTCCTCTATATGTTGTATAGCTTTCTCATGTATGGACTTAATCAAATCTGCCCTTTACTATCCATGTACATTAGCAATCTCATTCAAAGGAAAAAGTAACAAATCCAAAGGAGATAGTGGATTAAAACCATACACAATCTCAATTGGTGAATAACCGGTAAAAGAGCAAATGCTCCTATTATATGCAAATTCAATCAATGGTAAGAAATCTTCCCATGTTTTCGAATTCTTTCCTACACAGCATGCAATAAAGACCTAAAGTTCTATCAACTACTTCGATTTGGCCATCTATTTCAGTATGGCAAGTAGTACAAAAATAACAACTTAGTCCCTAATTTTCCCCATAGAACAAGTTAAAAGTGATTAAGAAACTTAGAATCTCTATCAAAAATAATTGTTCTAGGAATGCCATCCAACCTAACAACATTCCTAAAGAACAAATCAACAACATGTGTAGCATCATCAGACTTATGACAAGTAATAAAATGAGCCATTTTGCCAAATCTATCAACTACAATAAAGAAGTTGTCCTTACCCTTTTTAGTCTTAGGCAATCCCAACACAAAATCCATAGATATATCTGCCCAAGGACTATTAGGTACAAGTAAAGGAGTGTACAACCCATGGGGTTGCACCTTGGACTTGGCCTGCCTACAAGCAATACAACTAGAGCAAAGTCTCTCTACATCTTTTTTCATGTTAGGCTAATAGAAATGATTTTACAATATGTCAAGTGCTTTAGCAACGCCAAAATGTCCCATCAATCCCCAATTATGAGACTCCCTAACAAGCAATTCACACAAAGAACAAGATGGTACACAAAGCTTATTATCTCTAAACAAATAGCCATTATTCCTATAAAACCTTCGAAAAACAACTTGTTCACATGCCTCATACACACTAGCAAAGTCAGAATCACATTGATATGAATCTTTGATATACTCAAACCCAATTAGCTTAGAACTAAGAGAAGATATTACAACATACCTCCTAGATAATGCATCAACAATAATTTTGTCCTTACCTTGCTTATATTGGACCGTATAAGGGAAAGTTTCGATGACCTTCAACCACTTAGCATGTCTTTCGTTTAACTTTCCTTGGCCTTTTAGTTACTTCAAGCTTTCATGATCAGTGTGAATCATAAATTCCTTAGTCCATAGATAACATTGCCAACTCTGTAGAGTCCTCACCGAAGCACACTACTCCTTATTATAAGTGGAGTACCTCAATTGAGCACCATTCAACTTCTCACTAAAATAAGCAATAGGACTCCTATCCTACAAGAAAACAACACCAATACCTATTCCTGAGGCATCATATTCAATTTCAAAAGTAGAAGTGAAATCAAGTAAACTTAAGATAGGTGCAGAATAAAGTTTTCCCTTCAAAGTGTTAAAAGCTTGTTCCTGTGCCTCACCCCATTTAAAACCAACCTCCTTTTTAACAATTTCATTCAAAGGAGCTATAATAAAACTAAAATCTTTCACAAACCTCCTATAAAAACTAGCAAGTCCATGGAAAGATCTCACATCAATCACATTAGTAGGTCTCGACCACTCCCTAATTGCCTTGACCTTTTCTTAGTGTACCTCAATACCATTAGAACTAATAATATAGCCAAGAAAAATAACACGATCTGTGAAAAAAGTACACCTTTTCAATTTAGCATATAACTTTTCTGCCTAAGTGCAATTAACACTTGTCTAAAATGCTCAACATGCTCTTCAATACTTTTTGTTATATATCAAAATATCATCAAAGTATACAACAACAAACCTACCAAGAAAAGATCTCAAAACATGGTTCATTAATCTCATAAAAGTGCTAGGAGCATTGGTTAGCCTAAAAGTCATAACAAGCCACTCATACAAACCATATTTAGTTTTAAAAGCGATTTTCTATTCATCATCCATTTTCATCCTAATCTATGGCATCCACTCATAAGATCAATTTTGGTAAATACACATGCACCACGCAACTCATCAAGCATATCATCCAAATGAGTATAGGATGGTGATACTTTATTGTCATCTTATTGACAGCCTTTCAATCTACACACATTCGCCAAGTCCCATCCTTCTTTGGCACTAATATCACTAGAATGGCACAAGGACTAAGATTCTCTCTGATGTATCCCTTTTGAAGCAATTCCTCCACTTGCTTTTGCAATTCCTTAGTCTCTTCTAGATTAGCTCTATAAGCCAGTCTATTTGGAATTTGTGCCCTAGGTATGAAATCAATTTGATGTTCAATTACCCTAATGGGCGGTAACTCCTTAGGCAACTCATGCGGGAAAACATCATTATACTCTTGCAAAAGAGAAACAACATGACTAGGCAAACAAGGGTCAAGGTAAGTTTCATTAAAATATGCTTCTTTATACAAAAGTACAATTAAGCATCTCTTTTCACATCTCTTATTTTTGCATAAAAGTTTGTTTTCTTTCTTCCCATACTCTCTTTTGGGCCTAATAATTGAATTTCTTTTGTAGCCTCTTCCCTCTCTTTTCTTCCCTCACTCTCGGCCTCAGTTGCACTTTTCTAATTTGATTGTATTCTGAACTCTCCTTTTGCAAGGCCCCGGTCGTCCTCTCATTTTATTTTTCTTTTACTTTTTCTTTTGATCTCTCTACTTGTCTTGTTTTTTCTTCATCCAAACTCCTTTTCAGCTGCAGTTGATCATTATACACTTCTTTAGGCGTTAATGGTGCAAGTACAACACGTTGATCATTAAAAATAAATGAACACCTATTTTTGAATCAATCATGGCTTACTTTTCTATCATATTGCCATGGCCTACCAAGGAAGGACCAGCATGCATAGGAACCACATCAAATAAGATTTTATCAACATATTTACCAATTGAGAAAGAAACCAAAACTTACTTATTCATCTTAATTTCACCCATGTCATTGAGCCATTGCAGCCTATGTGGTCTAGGGTGTTTCAAACACATCAACCCTGGCTTCTCAACCATCATGGTGCTAGCCACATTAGTACAACTGTCGAAATCAATAATAAGACTGCAAATCTTACCCTTTACTAGACATCTTGAGTGAAAAATTATTTCACGTTGCTCCTCCTCTTCTTCCTTCATTTGAGCATTCAACACTCTCCTAGTAACTAACAAATAACCCTTAGGTGCATCTTGGGCCTCAACATCAGAATTAGCCTCCACATCTGAACATGTCTCCAACTCAAGCATGGAACTCGAATCACTACCCTCATCTTCAGAAACTACTTCTCCTCCCTCGATGAACATAGTTTTCTTATTTGAACATTGTGAAGCAATATGTCGATTGCAAGACATTTAAAGCATTTGATGTTCCTATGCTTTTCAGAATTAACATTAGAAGAAGTAAAAGGTTTAGATGTACCTTTTGAATAAGCCTTGTTCTTCTCTTCTTTAGAGTTGTCTTTGGCATCTCCTTTTTCTTTGACCACTTGCAATTCCAATTTATGGTGGAACTGGAAAAAGAAGTGTGACATCCCGAATCGGTAAAGTGATCTTACGAGGGCGGGTAGAGTAGGGCTCATGGTGAGCTTCTACGATGGTAGGCTAGTTAGGGTAGTGGAATGTGGGACATAGCAATGAATCGGATCATATATCAAAAATGGGTTAACTAATCATCAAAGGTGCCCTTTGGTGGAATGGCTGGAAAGTTGGAAGAACTCTAGGTTTAAACGTGCTTGTTTGATAGAAATCCTAGGATGGGTGACCTCCTCGGAGGTTCCCATTTCACCTATAGGACAAAACCATGTGGGTCTTACCGATCTAGTATGGGATGGATCCGGCTTGATCCAAAGTGAACAATTCCTCTTGT
Organism: Jatropha podagrica; assembly: GCA_947857235.1. Classification (NCBI taxonomy): domain Eukaryota; kingdom Viridiplantae; phylum Streptophyta; class Magnoliopsida; order Malpighiales; family Euphorbiaceae; genus Jatropha; species Jatropha podagrica. Next base: position 1,252 of record CANUEP010070180.1, on the reverse strand, counting down.
GGTTGGAGTCAGGGCGTTACAAGAAGACTTGCTGGTCCCTTTAAATTTGAGTTGTTTTTCCACCTTCATTTCCATATTCACCATCTCCTCCATCTTAATATAATGGTGTAATTCGATAACATTGGCAATTTCCTTATTCAAACCAGTGAGAAACTAAGCCATTGTAGCCTCCCTATCTTCCTCCATATAAGCCCTACTCATGGCTATCTCCATCTACTTATGGTACTCTTTCACACTCTTTGTGCCTTGCCTCAAAGTTTGGAGCTTTTGATGTAGTTCCCTATAGAAGTAACTAGGCACAAAATGCTTCTTCATGACCATCTTCATCTCGTCCCATGTGTTAACAGGCTCTTCCCCATTCCTTCTCCTAGTGGACACAAGCTGATCCCACTAAACTAATGCATAGTCATGGAATTCCACAACTGCCAAATTTACTTTCTTTGCCTCTGAATAATTATGACAGTAAAAAATCATCTCCACCTTCCTTTCCCACTCCAAATATGCTTTTGGATCACTCTTTCCTTGAAAAGATGGCATCTTCATCTTGATGCTTCCCAAGTTCCTATCAACACGTTCTTCCCTCTCTTCTTCCCATGCATGATTTCTACCTCTATAGATTCTGCCTCCACCTCTCTTATTCCATTCCCCTCTTCCACTAAATCTGACCCCATGCCATTCACCTTCTTGTTCTTCATCATTAAAGTCATCTTCATAGTCATAGTGTGTAGGTGTTGCTCCTCTCACATTCTGCCTTGTTATTGAACTATTATTAGAAGTTTCCCTTTGCAAGTTTCGAATGGCCTGATCTTATCTTTCAAACTTGGCATTAACATCCCGGAACAAGGTCTTAATCCTCTCAAATTGTTGCTGCATTGATTTTAAAGTCATGAAAGTGTTCGGATCATCATCACTTCCGTCTCTTCCTTGTCACTTCCTTTTCTATTAATAGCGTTAGACATATTGCAAACCTGCAAAAACACATTAGAGAAAAAAAACCCCTCACACACTCCCTCACATGTTTCACTCCAAATCAAAATGTATCTCTCGTGTTTCACTCAATTCTAGGCATTTACCCATTTTTTGAGCTCTCACAAGCCTTTTACCACTCAAGTTCTGTAACAGACTGATTTTCTTTTAGTGTCGGTAATAGTGATTTACCGGTCTGTGAATAGTACCATCGGTCCGGGACTTGGTATTATTTTAGTCCGAAAAAATTACGATGCATAGTTAATATTTTCTTTACTATTTTTGG
>CANUEP010070094.1:0-28019 GCA_947857235.1 Jatropha podagrica | reverse complement strand
CTTAAGGAGGGTTTGGCCTCTCTTGGTTAAAGGGGAAGGAGTGTTTTTCCTTCCTTTTTAAGCATTCTCCCATGCTTAAGATTCATGGAAAATCAATTTAAAGCATTCAAACATCCATAACTCAACACAATTCACAAAATTCCCCAAAATCATTCAAAATCTAAAAATTGTAAACTTTAAGAATTTGAAAGAAGAAGTGTAATATTATTGCACTAACCTTTAGAACAAGCTTTAAGAAGCTTAGAAAGCTTCACTCTTTAGTCTTCTCATTCCCTTTGGAGGAGGATTCTCCAACTTCTTCAAAGTAGGAGAAATACCCATTAGAATCAAAAATTAACAAAAGAAATAGATGGAGCATGATTTGATGCATCAATTACATGTCCTAACCATGAATTATACTTATTAGTTCATAAAACTCAAAAATCACAATTTACTTGTTCTTGGTGAAAACTCCAATTCCTTAGTTTAGGACTCCAAATTCCTACTCTTTTTACTTAATTCTTAAGGTTTAATTACTAAACTTTAGTTTAATTCATGAAATTTAAGATAATTTAGAGGTAAGAAAATTTGAAGAACTGGAGAAGGAGGTGAAGTTGGCGTTAGAGGAGAAGAAGAAGAAGAAGAAGAAGAAATGGTATGTAGATAAGCTTTATTGACCAAGTCAACAAGCTAATATTGCTAATTCACCAAAATTTGACATGTGTATGGATTAGATCAAGTCAAGATATTCTAATCCAAAGGCTCAAAATACTCATCAATTAATTCTCTTCCAAATATTACTTAACTCCACCAATTAATTAAATTAACTCGACAAAAATAATTCCTCGTTTATTCTTTAATATACCAAACTAGAAATAATATTCATTAAATGCCTTAATTCACAAAAAATATTCATGAAATATTTTCTATCCACCTAAATCATGCAAACATTCTCCAAAAATATTAAATAAAATATTAGACGCACATAGTAGCACTACAAAAAAAAAAGAAATTATCGACAGATATAGTTTGTAGGTATTTAACTTCTAATTAACGACAAACTACAACTGAATTAAATAAATTAAAAATTATTAAATAGATAAAAAATAATGACAGATTTTAGTTGGAAATTAGTCGCTAATTACTGACTGAAAGGACTCTATAGGCAATTCAGTCGCTAATTACCAACTAAATGCACTTTGTAGATAATTCAGTCACTAATTACCGACTAAATGCAGTCTATACGTAATTCAGTCTCTAATTACCGACTGAAATGTTTCTATAGGTAATTTGATCGCTTATTACCGACTGATATTTTTCTATAGGTAATTCGATCGATAATTACCGATAGAAATTTTTTATTAGTAATCAATGGGTAAATAATCATTTTGGGCATAACAAAGCCTTTATTAGAAAATAACCCTTAAGCAAGCCTTCGTCTTTCATCTCCAATCGCTCCTCTCTCGGAACAAAATCCTAGCTACCACTTCTCGCTCCTCACTCCTTCGTTAATTTGGTGTTGAAAGGAGTCGAAGTTTTCGCTCCGTCTCTCTCGGTCTCACCATCGGCTGTTATCAGCCACCGCCAGTTTCTATCGATTAGTCTGGGTAAGTTCAATCTACTATTCTTTTTGAATTTCTTTATGCAATTTCTTTTGGTGTTGGAGTTTGGCATCTAATTATTGACTTGACGAGACTTGCAATTATATTATGGGTGGCTCATGTTTCACTTTCTTGCAATTTCTTGCAATTATATTGACCTGACCTAACGAGACTTGCAATTTCTTTTGTTCAATTATTTCACTTTCACTGAACTTCAGAAAATGAGTGGCTCTTTTACTTGCAATTATATTATGTACAGTTTTACTCAACATTCGTATATTTGCTGGTCTATTGCGTTATTTGCTATCAATATGTGCGGTGATTTTTGTGTGAATTTATCTTAATAGCTTTCCTTTTTTTTCCTTCATTTTTCAAATTGTATGTGAGTTGCATTTGTTAATTTATCAATCTTGATCTGATGCACATAGAGAAAATTTTTTTTGACAATTTGTTCAACACAGTGATGAATATAGAAGGGAAAACAAAAGACAATGCTAAGGTAAGAGAAGATATTAAAAACAAATGTCGCATACCAGAGCTTCATCGTAATGAACAAACGGGAAAATATCCAAAAGCATATTATTCATTGGACAAACAACAAAAGCAAGTCCTGTGTGAATGGCTTAAGTCGATTAGATTTCCTGATGGTTTTGTTTCCAACATGGGCCGATGTATTGACATGAAGAAGTATAGATTATTTGGGTTAAAAAGTCATGATTGCCATGTTTTTATGCAGAGGTTGGTTCCTATCGCGTTTCACGATTTCTTGCCTAGTAAAGTGTGGGAAGCAATAATAGAACTGAGTTTGTTTTTCAAGGAACTAACTAGTACTGTGTTATCAGAGCAAGATATGGAACATTTACACCAAGAAATTCTGATAATTTTATGCAAGCTTGAGCATATCTTTCCTCCCAGCTTCTTTGACTTAATGGAACATCTATCGGTGCATCTTGCATATGAAGCAAAAGTTGCAGGACCTATACAATATAGATGGATGTATCCATTTGTATATCATAATATACTTTTAGTTATTGCCAATTGTGTTATTAATCAATTATGCTCATAAGTATAATGCTTCACTAAAAAAGAATATGAGGAATAAAGCGAAAGTTGAAGGGTCTATTGCTAATGGTTACCTTGTTGAAGAAGCATCAAATTTTTGTGCACACTGTTTTGAGCCTCATGTTTACACAAGACATCGTGGAGTGCCACGGAATGATAATGGGGGGCTTATTCCTACAGATGAATAAGAAGGAAACTTATTTATTTTTATCCATCTAAGGCTCCCAATAGGTAAAGCAAAGAAAAGAAGGTTAACAAAAGAAGAGAAGCAAGCTGCTCAAATGTATATCCTTTTGAATTGTGAGGAAGTTTCTCCTTTTATTAAGTAAGTGCAATTCCTCCAAATGTGCTAACTTCTATTTTTATATTGATAGAAATGCTAACTTATTACACTTCGATATATGTCCTTCAATATTTCAATAAAGCATATATATAGTCCAACTTCAGCAATCATATCCAACAATCAGTGACATTGACATTGATTTGAGGTTAGAAACAAAATTCTAAACACGGTTCCAGAATTATGTAAGATAAATAATTAATCCAAATCAATTAATTATTCCTTATGTTCCACCATGAATATGTTGTAACAAACTTTATTCATTTTAAAATATAGGTCCATAATCCTCACAACTCAGTCACAAATCAATTCATCCAGGACCTTTCATTAGGTCCATTGTATACTGTCTCCTCATACAATGGATATTTTTTCAATGGATACAAATTTCACACTGAGACACGAGGAAAAACAACAATGACGTCAAATAGCGGTGTATGCATAAAGGGGTCAAATTATAGTGCCTAGTGTAGTGATTTCTATGGGCGGCTATTAGAGGTGTTAGAGTTAGAGTACCCAACATTACCAATCAAGAGAACCATGTTATTCAAATGTGAATGGTTTGATCCGACCCCAAATGTGGGCGTGAAAGTACATGGTTAGTACAATATAGTAGATATTAATCACAGGAGACGTTATTCTAAGTATGAGCCATTCGTTCTTGTAATACAAGCTCTCAAGTTTACTAAGTTAGCTATCCATCTTTGAGAAGAGATAGGAGTGACTGGCCCTCAATTAGCAAAGTAAAGGCGAGACCCACCATATTAATTTTAGGAAGCACAATGATAAATGTAATATCCATTGAAGCAGCATTTCAAAATGATGATTCTGATATTCACACATTAGACATAATGTCATTGGATGATTTGCCTGAAGAAGAAGAAGAAGAAGTTGGCCATGAACTTTCTGGGAATAGTGATATTGATTAAGCTTTATAATAGATCTATTTTTATTGTATTAGAGAAGATGAACTTATGCTTTTTTTGTACAAAGAAATATGACTCCAAATATTATGTTATAACAAGCTATATTTTTATTAACCTTAAAATTTATACTTACTTTGATATATAGCAATTAATTGCACTTAAAAGTATGGTTACTCATTATTTGATGAATGTTTATTTAGCACAAAATGATTATATAAGATGGTGAGTAGAGGTAGTGGGAGGGATGGTGGTGCTTAAAAGCAGAGCACTAATATAGGTAGAGGTCATAGTGATCAGATATCGAGTGGCAGAGGAGGCTTAGGCCGAGGCTTTACTACTCGTCAAACAAGTTCAGCACAAAGAAAGCCATCAGATCAGGCCACACATCCACCTCCCATTCCACCTACAATAGCACCATCTCTTTCATCTCGAAGGCCTCCCCCTATTGCATCTAGGGATGGTGCTTCTACTTCTAGAGCATCATCTGCATCCCAGGCAAGCCATCATTTAGATAGTAGAACTGTTGGGCAGAGCGATGAAAGACTATACGTTTAGTTTAGAGGCAAGGGGTATGTGATTCATAATTTTTTTTTTATTTATCATGTTTATCATATATGGTGATTGATATGAGGCTATTGTTGCAATTTATGCGATTTGATTTATTATACAGGTTGTATCCTTTATCAAGATGCTCTTGAGTAATGAGTGACGATTTTCAAGAGCATCAGGATGCATGTGGCGTCAATTGGAAGAGTGTTACTGTCAAGACAAAAGAAAGATACTAGAGGGAATTTAGGTAACTTTCATCAACTTGTTAATGTGTTAAATGAATTAAATCTAACATTATGCAATCAATTACTTAAAGTTTATGAATAACTTGTCATTCATATTTTATAGAAAAACAGCAAGTGGGACGCCGAATCAAAGGCAATGATAAAGCGAGCATGGTATAGGCAAGAAGCAAATAGGTACTCTGATTTTGTTTCTCAATTAAAAAGGAAAGGGAGAAAATCATATATCGAAGACGAAGTTTGGAAAAAATAAACTGAATACTGGAAGACACCTGAGGCCATTCAGAAATCAGAGATTTTTTCTAAGAATCGACGGTCTGAGAAAGGTGGAGAAGGATTTAGTTTACCTCTTCACACTGGAGGCTCCATCTTAGCATTAGAACACCAAAAACACATTGTAAGCTCTATATTATATGTCTAATATATTTTTGCTTTCCAAAATTCGTATCTTTAAACATGGGAAGTTAAATTTTTTTTTCCAAAATAATAGGCTAATGAGACTGGTGTGGAGCCTACATTAGAGGAGTTGTTTTTGCATCTTCATACCAAAAAATGGGATGGCAATAATTGGGTTGATAGGCACTCCAAAGGAACGTTTGTAAGTTAATGTCATATTAATTATAATGGTTAATAGCTACTTGATTCTATGACTTAGTGTTTTAACATATATTGCAAACTATTTATTTGATTGTCTAATTTATTAATATCTTATAGGAAATGTTATAAAAGAGGATTGAAGAGAGTGCATTTACTCATACTGAAGGATCAGAGCAACCTGTTGTTGATGAGACACAGATTTTCCTTGAAGTTGCAACAGATTCAAGTAAGAAGAATATTTTTGGGATAGGATCATAGGCATCGAGCTAGTACTCTAGCATGAGAAGAAGATCTGGGATGTCTCCTACATCTAAATTTGAGACTGGTGAGTCACCCCAAACTCAGGTGGAGGGAATAGCTTTTTTGGAGAAAGAGTTGAAAGAGCAAAAGGAAAAGATGGAGCGAGAACTTAGAGAGCAAAAAGAGATGATTTTATACCACCACAACATTATATTCTCCTTTTGCTAATGTGGACTCACCTAATGGCGATGGACCTATGACTACCGAAGACAGGGCAGCTCAGGAGGAGGATCATGATGATGTCGATTTGGATGATTTGTGTGAGATTTTATATGCTTTATGTTGTGTTTATTTTATGCTTTGATACTGTTTGAACTTAAAACATGGTGCTACGACTGCTTGATTGTGTTGTCTTAGATTTTATTTTATGCTTTGTTGGTTTGGATGTTGAGATTTGGATGATGACATATGATTGCTATTATATAAATACTATTGCATTTTAAATTTGTGAGATTTGGGATGGTTTTGTTATTATATACGTGTAAATGAATTATTTTAATATAAAGTGAACGTTTTTACAGGTTTTAATTGGTATTTCATATTTTTAACCAAATTAGCAACTGATTTTTGACAAATTAGCGACTGATTTCCAACTGTTTTTCCACTAAATAAATTAATTTAGACAAGTAGTAATTAACAATAACAACTGCTTACCGACCAAATATCTATATAATTACTGATAGAATACCGATAGAATTTTTTCGACAAAAAATACCGACAAATTCTGTGAAAAGTAAAAAATCCGATTTATCGACAGGAAAAAAAAGTTAGCAACTAAAATTCGGTCGTTAATTTATCGACAGAATATAAATCGGTAGGTAATTAATTTGCAACAAGGATTTTACCGGCTGAATTTGTCTGTAGCTAATCAGTAGGTAATCATAATTAGCTATAGAAATCCAATCTTTACCTAGAGAATTTTCTATTGGTAATTTCTATTTTTTTTTATAGTGTAATTTTTTCAGACCGAAATAATATCAAGTCCTAGACCGATGGTACTATTCACAGACTGGTAAATCACTATTACCGACACTGAAAAAGACACTAAAGAATAGTCCGTTACACATCTATTATCATTCTACCTTTGATTGCTTTCTTCGCAACAAATTTCATATCAAATGATGCAAATATGGTAGCCCATTTAGCCATCTTACTGTCCAGAACCTGCCTCTCCATAAGGAATTTCAACGAACTCTGGTCAATAATGACATGAGTGGTGTAAGAACAAAGATAATGCTGGAGCTTGGTACAGACCTATTCCAAGGCTAGCTAGAGCTATTCAATCTTGTTATACCTCAATTATGTTTCCAACATTCACCTACTCAAGTAGTAAACGACATTCTCCTTATAAGAATCTAGTGCTTCTTACACTAGCATAGCCTTGATGGCTTGATCTATTACTGATAGGTAGAGAAGGAATGGTTTTCCAAGTCTAGGAGGCTAGAGAATCGAAGAGTTAAGTAGATATGCTCTAATCTGTTCAAAGGCTTTCTGGCATTGATCATCCCTAGTTTTCAGGGCATCCTTCTTTAGTTTCTTGAAGATTGGCCCATAGGTGTCTACTAAATACAAGACGAACCGATTGATGTACTAAAGGCAGCCTAAGAACCCCGCTCCTTTTCTGTCTTAGGAGCCTGCATCTCAATAATGGCTTTTGACTTTGAAGGATCAATCTCACTCCCTCTTTTAAAGATTATGTAGCCTAGGAAGATACTAAATGGAGCTCCAAAGAGGCATTTAGTGGGATGAAGCTTGAGATTATACTAGGGGAGTCTGAAAAAGAACTGCTCAAGGGCCATTAGGTGGCTTGATCCATCTGTGGTGTGGACAACCATTTCATCAACATATACTTCTATATTCTTATGCATTAAGTCATGAAAGATTGTGGTGGCCATCCTCTGGTAGGTGGCTCTAGCATTTTTCTGGCCAAACGACATCATTCTGTAGCCAAAGGTACCCCATTTTGTGATGGAAAAAGTCTTCAGCTTATCCAATAGATTGACTGGTATCTGGTTATACCTTGCATAGGGATCTATGACTAAGTCACACTGGACCCTTCCATTTTGTCAATAAGCAAGTCGATATGTAGCAGAAGAAATTCATCCTTGGGGTAGGCCTTATTCAGGTCCCGATAGTCAATGCAGATTCTAATCTTGCCATCTTTTTGGACCGGCACTATCTTGGCTAACCATGTCGAATAATCAATGGCTTCGATGAAGTTGTTTTCCAATAACTTGGTTGTTTCCTCCTTGATTGTGAGAGAAATCTCCAATTTCTGTCTTTAGAGTTTCTATTTTATTGGCTTAATGTGATCATATGTAGGAATCTTATGAACGATAATGTCTGGATCTATACCAGTCATGTCACTAGTTGTCCATGCAAAACAATCTGAGTACTACCTGGTGAGCTCTGTTAACTCCTATTGACAATCACATTCGTGCATAACAAATGTATGTTTTGGTTGATTTTCTATGCAAATGTTTATTTGTTCTTTTGTTATTTTTATCTCCTTTTCTTTTTCATTTTCTATTTTGCCAGCAATCTAATTCAGGGTGGAGAAAGGGTAAAAAGATAACTGAAACTTCTTATTATTGATGAAGGTGCCATCATTGACATTTAAATTAAGCTCGACAAAGAGATCCCATAATTTAGATAGGGAAGATAAAGAAGACTCAAAAGACTCTAAATTGGACACTAAACTGGACTTTGACTCAGGTTCTGTTTATGACTCAAGCTCGAGTTCAGGTAGAAGGAAGGTGGAATGCTCCTCATGCTCCTCCAAGTACCAATTCTGCAAAAGTGTTTGGATGGGTTGTACGAGGATTATAGGGTCTACTTCCACTCGGTCGGTAATCATGCAAAGGTCAAAGAGGGATGTCTCCATGTTGTCCTCCCAACTAGTCTGGAGCTTGAAAAGAGGCTCATGGTCTTCTAATGAGAGCCTGACATCAAATAGAAGTTCAAAACTAGGGATTAGTCTTTTGGTTAAAGGGCAATACCATGGTTCTTGAAAGAAGTAATATGGTTCAGATTCCCCTTCTCTCAAAAAGTAACCATATAGGGTTTTAAAGTATGGGTGCATCAGGATGTCCCTTGTTTCACCTCTTATTGTTGCCTTCTGTTTGGCATCTTCCACCTCCTCTTGGTTTTCATATGTCGATTTGAATCTAAGATGAAAGGGAGGGTCAGCGACTGGATATTCAGTAAAGGAGGCCATACCCTGTTGGTTGTGACCTAGTCTAATTCCAAGAAAACAACACATGGCTCTCAACATGTTAGCTACTAGAGGGTTATTGTAGGGGTCAAAGTCCATTGAAAAGATTTCTTTACCCAGTTCTACTTTAATAAACTGAATTGAATCGAAGGAGAAGCTAGATAGAGGGTAAACTACTGGTTCAGGCTAAATTTCCAACAATTGGGCCAAGGAAGGAATTTTTATTTTTCCTGCCAAGTCTTCTTTGATTGTTACCACCAGATTTCCATGGGGAAATTTCAACTTTTGGGGTAAAGAAGAGGCAACTGCTTTAGCCTTGTGGATCCACGGCCTTCCTAGAAGAAGAGTAAAGCAAGCCGAGATAATCATGACTACGGGCCTGATTATGACCTCTAGATTAGCGATGCCCAATACTTCTCGCCTGGTTTTATCATATGCCCTCACTATCTAATCAAAAGGCATAAAATCTTTAGCAATTAGGCCTAAGCAGCTGGCCACTTTCAGAGGACAGACATTTAGAGTTATCCCGCTATCTACCAAAGCCATAGGTATTGCCTTACCCCTGGCTTGGACTGTGACATACAAAGCATGGTTATGTTCTCCTCCAACAAGGATCTTATGCTATGAAAAGTAGAGAGTCAATGCTAAGGGATTCCTTATAATGGATGCCACCAAAGCTTCTGAAGTAATATCAGCAGTTGTCTGACACTGATTCATGTCTTTGACCAGAGTTTAGTGATGTATAAAGGAGGACTGAATCAACTCCCATATGGAGATATTAGCTTGGTCTTCTTCAATTGCTCCAAGACTAAATTTTTAGGTTGTTGTTTAGAATTAGAATTGGGCATGTCTTTGGCTAAAGAGGTTAGATTGGGTAAAGCTTCAAGAGTAGGAGATGGGTATTGCCTTCTGCTCTAAGTGATGGCATCAATTTCCTCAAGCTTGTCTTTCAAATCTATGATGTAGAATGAGTTGTCTAAAATTGGGTGGATTAGAGAGGCCAAGTCATAATCTAGCTCTTAGTGAATCATATGGATATTGTTCTGGTGATGAGGAAGTGGGTTGGTGTTTCTGTACAGTCTAATCAAACAAGTAGTATCTGATCACTTTCCACTAGGCCCTGGATCTTGTGTCTCAAGGTCTTACAATCATCAGTTTGGTGCCCAGGTCCTTGATGGAAAGACCAGAAGGAGTTTAGGTTGTATAGTTTTGGGATAAGATTTAGTGTAGGTCTAGGTTCTAGGGGCTGTATTAACTTGTCATCCACAGCCTTTTATAAAGTTGCATTTGTTTGTTCGAGCAACTGGTCTTGGTGGAGGGGGAGGGAGTTGTCTTTGGCTGGTCAAATTTGCCACCTCATTGCCTTTCTGAGGGACGGGAGGAACTGCATGATAACTGGTTTGTGGATTTTTATATCTATAGGAAGTAGCTTGATCCTCTTTAATTTACCCTGATTGGAATTCTAGAAGATACTGGGTCCTTAGATGACTCCGATAAGAGGGAGCAAGTTCTTGACTATGATGTCAATCTGCTCCTGTTCAGAAGGACGGTTGAGCATCTGGGTGGCCTTGCCTCTCCATCTGGTAAGGAATGAAAAGAAAGACTCCTAAACCCTTTGCTTGGTCATCTCCAGGTCTCTTCTAGTAATGTCAACCTCCACATTGTAATGGTACTACTGGTTGAAGGCATTACAGATCTCATCTCATGTCTTTTTCTTAGCATTGTCCAAAGCGACAAACCAGAGAAAGAGCGGCACTGGTGAGAGATTGTTAGAACAACGGGGCTGAGAACTCATTGTTTACACTAAGAGGAGTGAGGCCACCCACATATATCTTGATATGAGTCTTAGATCATGGGGTGCCATCAAACTTGTCCATGGCAGGCATTTTGAACTTGGTAGGTAGTCTGGCCTCTAGAAAGAGTGGGAGAGAGTCTACACCAAATCCTCATACTTCTTGATGCTCTTAAGGAATTTCTCAAAGGAGTCCATTTTCTCCATCATTTTCTTAACCTCTAGAGAAGCAGAATCATCCCTTGTCTGGCTTGGAGTTGGAGTGGCATTGGAAGTGGCCCCTATCTCAGGAACCGACCCTTGGGCAGTTTCATAGCTGTTGGGTGGAATAATGTACTGTTTATTAGATCCCCTAGCCTAGTTTGGAGGAGCATCACCATTTTGATTGGCAATTATCAGGGTTCTAACTTCCCCCAAAATAGTCTCTCTTTGAGTAATAATAATGTCTTAGAGGGAGTTATTTTGTTCAGTCAACATCATACAGAAGCAAGTTTCCTATTCTCAAAGCATTTCTTCCATCAGTGTTCTGAAATCAAAAGGTAGAGCCATTATCATTGTTGTTCTTTAGCAGAAGCAAACAAAAGAGGGTATTAGTATATATACATATATATATATATATATATATATATATATATATATATATATATATATATTAGTGAGGCTTTTAGAAACATATATTGTTATGGTGACATAGGTCAGTGTTTGAGGCTTTGTGTAATAATTTGAGGTTCTTAGGTCAAGTTTGAGGTTTTTAGTGATAGGAGAAAGCAATGCACGAGCCAAGATTTAAAGGCATGACTCGGGCATTGCCCCCAATTTAGGGAATAGAGGTTCTCAGGTTAGGTTTGAGGCTTTTGGTGATAGGAGGAAGCAATGCACGAGCCAAGATTTGAGGGCATGACTCAGGCATTGCCCCCCTAATTTGGGGAAAAAAGGTTCTCAGGTCAAGTTTGAGGTTTTCGGATAATTTGGTTGGTGTTTTAGGTTACCACTGGTTGGTGTATAGGGTTTACCACTGGTTGGTGTTTTAGGTTACCATTGATTAGTGTTTAAGTGACCACTGGAGTGGTTTTTAGTTACCACTAGATTGGTTTTTTGTATTACCATTGGTTAGTGTTTAGGTGACCATTGAATTGGTGTTTGGGTTAGCACTGGTTGGTGTTTGGTTGACCACTACTTGATGTTTTGGTTGACCACTGGTTGGTGTCTCGGGTTTACCACTAGATTGGTGTTTAGGGTTTACCACTAGTTGGTGGACGGGTTATCACTGGATGGTGTTCGGTTGACCACTGGATTAGTGTATGATTCTTTGTCCATAACATGTAATGTGTGAGTGCATAAATGTTACACCAAAATGGTTTCATGATATAAGGTGCATATAATCCTAGGGATCAAATATAGGGTCATTACATGCTTTTGGAGGATTCCGCTAGAGTTGATATATCCCTAGGCATTTGACCATGTCGTATCAAATGCAATGATTAGTAAGTCAAACCATTTACCCTACTATAAGGAATGGAGGTACGCTGGATGGATGAGTGCGCAGCTTTCTCAACTCAAAATAGCTCTAAGGAAGATTGCCCCAAAGTGCTCACAATAATTCGGTTTGCTTAGTTCTAATGATGGGAAAGGATCCCAAATGATGCATCTGAATGTATGCAATGTGATTTTCAATTAGACTCAAATTGGAGATCCGAAGCCTACTCGATAATCCTTTTACTACATTTTTTAATTTGAAAAAAAATGTTTAAAGGTCCCCAATAGAGTCGCTAGCCTGTGACCCCCCTCCTGGGTGCCGTGGAAAAGATTCAAAGGATGGAGTCTGACCAGACGGGCCCATTTGGTTGGTTCGTCATGGAAAACTAGTAAAAATCGGGTGGAACCCCATTACAATTCCTATTGTTCTGTGGATGTCATGTTGTAACTAGTTATTCGATTAATTGATCTTATTACCAATTTATCCATTTTTTATGGCTCTGTTCAATGCTTAAGTTATGTTTGGTTGGCTCTTTGAAGCCCTTTGACTGTATATGGTGTGTTAGAGTCAACACCTTAATTTGTTTTTATTTTCGAGGAAAATATAAGGTAAAACCCCATGATTGACTCCTTTAGTGTGTCACAATGGATAAAATGCACTAGCCTCAAATCATTGGATTCGGGGACTAGGTTCTTGGCTTCATTGCGCGTGGACCAAAAGTTTGGGTCTAATTGTAAGTCAAAAATCGTTACTTTATATGAATGTCAGTTTACCAATGCATGAACATTCTTATAATGTACGGTTATATCTAGAATATAGTGCATTAAAAGTAAGCAAGTGAAACAAAGGTCTGTAATTCAGAGAAGAGCCCGGCCCTAGCCTCGTTATCAAGGATTCTAGGTCGTGCCACACATTTTTCTAAGTCTCGATCGGTCAATTCGGTCAAAGGCCTGCTACCTAAGCTGAAATCCATAGGTATGCCTTCATACCTCATTTGTATGAGGATCAGGAAACACGAAATTCTACCATCAATCAAGATGGTAGGGTTTTGAGGATGCCACTTTTTGGAGTGGGCTTACTGATTTGTCGGCTGGATCAGGCTTTACTCTAAAAATGATTTTTGTGATTTTGCTGGACGAACCCGTCTTAAAGCATGCATAGTGCTAGACGGACTAGGCTTGACAATTGATATAGTTCCAGATGGACCAGGCTTAATTGACAAAGTTTGAGTTTTAAAGAGTTATACCCTTATACTTGTGATGTAGCCAGATCAAAGTTCCACGATGATTTATTGACCAAAGAGGTCGATTTTTTCTCTAAATATAAGCTAAGGTAGAGCGCAAAGACCCATATTATAGTCTTATATAATATTGTTAAATGAAGAATTATTAATCAATTACTAGATTAATAAATAATGATTCAGTTAACTAGTAGCTTTGACCTGAGGAAGGTTAAAGTGCGATTGAAAGTCGAAAGGATAGACTTTTAAGAGCCAAGTTAAGCTTTAAACTCAACTAAGGAAGAAGAGCAAAGTCAGACTTTGTGGTCATAGAATCGTAAAAATGAGAGTGAGAATCGTTGATGCTGGAGAAGCACTCGATCAAGCAATAAGAGGTGTGTGAAATGAGGGTAGTGTGCCTTTTATAGGCAAAGGGGGTGGTTGTGCTAGCCTGGTTAGCACTAGCCACCTCCCTTCCAACGTCGATGATGTCTTGATCTATGCTGATGGTGTGTCTCGGCGGTAGTCGATCAACGCTGACGCTGGATTGATTACCAGAATGCCCCTATCCTTTGAGTTTTGGGTTTTCGGGCTTCTAAGAGTCTGTTTGAGGCCCAAACAACGTTTGAGCTGATTCTTTTACTGTTGGAACCATAGCAGAATTTTTAGAGCCTGGTACTGAAATCATAGTCAACAATAATATATGAAAATGGTTTTGTGGATGTACTAGTGTTTTATGGGTACAATAGGGTTTTGTTGGCAATGTATTTATAGACAGCCAATGCATGGTTAATGGAAAAACCATGTGTAGATATTGAGTGGAAAATATCTGCCACATCTTTTATCATGGGAGTAGTGAAGACCCAAGCCCCCCTTTCTTTTCTTGTTTGGGTCGGTGTGAAATGGGCATTGCTGTAGGGTTTTATTTTGATCTAATCATAATGTTGATTTGTCTATAATAACACACTAAGTGAAACATGAATTACATCTATCAACAAATTATTGTGAATTGGAGCACCATGTTCATTAATTTAGCTAAAAAAAATACATGTGAATGCAGGAAGGCAAATAGAATTGATCCTTTAGCTATCCATTGACAAGAGAAATAGAAGGACCGTGAATATATTACTTCATGTTGAGTTTTACCATAGTTTTTTAGTTGTTACGCATAGCATTTTATGGGTATGTAGATAATAGATAATTTGTTAGCCAAAATAATATTCACTTTTCTTTTTTTTATTGATAAAAGAATTATGCATTGGATACCGATAAATAAATGATAAATTATATTTAGCGCGGGAACAATATTACAAGTAAAGGGGCAAGTACATTTTTTATGATAAATGATATCGATATTTTTCATTGTACTACATTGGGTTTAATTTTCATCACATACATAAATTTTTGAGCATCTATCAATCTATAAAATCAACAATGTCTCCACATTGGATTTTCTTCAATTTGCATACATCATGCCAACCTCTTTCTATTCGCACTCTGTAGCTACCATTTCCGTTAGATCCATAACTGAATATGAATGGTCAGCTTCCGTTATGATTTTACTGAGCTTCCTTTTTCCATAATTGAAATTGAGATGTTTGGCAATGATAGCCCGAGGAATGTGCTTCTCACATATGAAAATATGGAAAAATTAACAAATCAACGAAAGTGCAAACATGAATAATAGATATTAACTATATATATTATGGTGCACTCGTACCACTTTTTAGTTTTTATGCTTGCTTGCAATGACTGTTTTCCAATGTGAATGTTCCGCAATGGCCTCAGGTTTTTTTATGGTGGAACTATATAATAGATATTAACTATTGCATAAGATTATACTGGATATGATTTTTCAGTAGTATTTGATCCCCATTCCGTCGTATAATTGTCACAGTAAACAATCTATCTCTCTAGTAAATCAAGTTAAACCAAGTGTATGTCACAAAATGCATAGACAAAATCACTCCATCCATGAACTAAAAAGAGATCTCCTTCCCTTTTCTTGTCTCACTGTCACTACCCAACAAGTTTCACATCCGAGTGATAGTGTGATGGACCATGAAAAATGGGGTCCAAATAACACGAATATTATCAGCAATGGTGAATCATTAAAAATATATGAAAAATTGAAAGATTTTAGAAATGAAATGGTAATGGGTATTTGTATTATCAGTGTTCGATAGTGCTTGAAAATATAGTCTGCCTTATTGAATGATAAAACCACCATCATGATTGTTGATGAACTGTAGGAAATTGTGTAATGCAGTTTCTGAGGTTCAGGAAAGCCAAACACATTTTTTGTTTAGAATTGGGTGAGGTTTTAAGCTATTAGGTTAATGGATAGAAAAGTAAAAATGTCATGCATGAAGATTGTTCTTTTAGGAATCTCCACAAAGATTAGATAGCATTTAGTGTGATGAGTTGTCATATTTTTTGTTTGGGTGGAGATTTGATGTTAAACACTATAGATTAAAAGGATGCCAAATGTTTTCATAGAATGTGAAAAAAAAAAGTTAAATTAAAGTGATGCTATATATTAAAAATTAATTTATAATTATTGTAATTTATTTATAAAACTTTCATGACATTGAGTATTATTTATTTAATAATATAAATGAAAAAAAATGTTAAATGTCTTTTATGTGTGCGAGTTTCTTATACATTATTGCATATTGTGAATCAAATTATGTCATTTAAAAGTGTTGTTCGATGAAAATTTCATGAAAGCATATACCATCGAGCAATTGATTTGATCAACATTCGATAGAGTCAAGAGAATATGCTTTAGTGATTAAATTTAATCACAAGATTTTATAGTTATTTCATAGAAGAAAATGGAACATTTGTAAGTGTTTTTTATTTATGCATTCATTATACTTTAATTTTTTGCATTGTATGGTATTGAACAATTTAATATGACTGAATCAAATAATTAATTTAGTAAGTAAATTAGTTTTTTATGGTCAACGGGCTAAGTGTAGATTTCATGTGATCACAATTGAATTTAGGTATAGTGGTTGATTTTCATATTTTTACACTATTCAATAGCAAGACACGTCAAGTATATTTCATGGCATGAAAAGAATTAATCAGAGCAGTAGTTTGGATGGCATATGCGTATGCCGCATGGTATGGTTAGAGGGATTAGTTCTTAAGCCATCTTTTTTTATTTGCTTGTTGACTTATGCATTTTAACTAATTATTTATTTAAATAAGGATAATTGCATGATGGTCTAACGTGTAAATCTTTAAATCAGTTGATTGTGTGACTTCACCAGCCAATTATTTTGTTATATGTATATATATATAATGTGACTAACAACAATGCGAACAGTCGAACCTTAGTATAATGTCATCTGAATAAAGTACTTGATACTTGTATTTGGGTGAATAGTGAATGATACTTGTTGTCAACGAGCCAAGTGTGGATTTCATCTTATCAAAACCGAATTCAGGTCTAGTGGTCGATATTAATCAATTCACATTTTATCATGGCATGAACTACGAATCTATGAGCTTTGAGTTTTTTTTTTTTTTTTTTCATGATTTCCATATTTTTACACCATTCAATAGCAGGAAAGGTCAAGTGTATTTCATGGTAGAAAAGGAATGGATGATAGCCATAGCTTGAATGGTATATCCGCAAGCTCCTTTTGTATGCCATCTTTAGCGGTAGTTTGCCTTATATGAAAACCAAGTGTAAATAGTATAATTTGCTATTAGACATTATTTTGGTTATAGAATAACGAATGTTTAAAAATAATTATAAGAATTGTAAAAAGTTCAGTTGTTTTATATTTTCAAATAATCTCTTTGTCAAGATAACATCTATAAAAATGATTATTTCTAGCTTATAATATGTTAATATAAATTTATTTCTTCTTACAAAATAATTAATAAATAATCTACTCCTTAAAAAATGTGAATATATAATATATTACTATTTTAAAACGTACGGGATACAATGATTTTTTAGGACACATTATAGTAAATAAGTAATATATTAATATTTTAAATAAATAAATAATAATTTATAATAAATTATAAACATAAAATTCTGAAAAAAATTAATTTCTTATTTCAATGATATAAAAATAAATTTGAAAAACACTCTATTTTTTATTGGTAATAAAAATAAAAATCTTGGTTGATTAGCTTGGTGTATTGAGTAATCTTATGTACCAAGAGTTAGATTACATAAACACAGGACATAAAATATAGAAACGTACAAAACATGATAATTTCAAAAAAAATAGAATATCCGCACGCTTAAAATACAATAGATTAAATAAGTAATATTTTAATATTTTAACTAAATAAGGAATCATCTTTAATAAGCCATAAACATAAAATAAAAAAATTAATTAATTGCAAAAAAAATTAAAAAAATATTTTATTTTTTATTAGTAATAAAAAAAATCTTGGTTAATTAGTTTGGTGTATTGAATAATCTCATATACTAAAGTTATGTTGCACAGACACAGAACACAAGATATAGAAATGTATGGATACAATAATTATTAAAAAATAAGGACATCCACACACTTATAATACACTTCACTAAATAAATAATATATTAATATTTTAAATAAATAAATAATCATATATATATATATATATATATATATAATCTTGAAGTAAAAAAAAATTCAAAACGCTAACGTGACACTTTATTCTTTCAACATTCTTTTTTTACAAATTTTCTAATTTTTAATTATTTTTAAATATTTATTTTTCTATATCTATCTAATCTAAAATACATCTGTATCTAAAATTTTAATAATTAAATTTAAAATATTTAAATTTTAAAATTAAAACCTTTTAAAACATTCGAATTCTTTTGAACTTTTGAAGTAAAAATTTTTAAAACTTTCGATTTTTTTTCCTTATCTATCTCTCTCTAGATATACACACCTTTATATTAATTATTTTCAATGATTTTCTTCAACAATAGTTATTTTCTTATTATTTTTATTTTTCAATTCTTAGAGTTTTGATTATTATTTGTAAATTTTTTTTAAATTGCTTTGTTTACTTATTCCTTTATTTGTGCATACGCCTTATTTTATATACAATAATATTTATTGGTAATAAAAATAAAAATTTTAATTGATTAACTTGATGTATTGAGTAATATATACCAAGAGTTAGATAATATGGATACAGACACGAGATACAAAAATATAATAATTTTTAAAAATATAAAATATCTACATGCTTAGGATACAAACACTAAATAAGTAGTCTATTAATATTTCAGATAAATAAACAATCATTTATAATAAATTATAAATAAAAAATAAAAAACTTAATTAATCACAAAAACAAATTTAAAAAATATTTTATTTTTTATTTGCAATAAAAAAACATCAGGTAATTAGCTTGGTGTATTAAGTAGTTTCATATACCAAGCGTTAGGTTGTATGGACATAATACACGAGATATAAAAAACGTACGGATATAATAATTATTAAAAAATGAGAACATCCATATACTTATTAAACATTACACTAAATAAGTAATATATTAATATTTTAAATAAATAAATAATCATATATATATATATAAACCTAAAGTGAAAAAAAAAACCTTAAAAAACGCTTACATGACACTTTATTCTTTCAATATTCCTTTTTTATAAATTTTTAATTTTTAAATATTTATTTTCCTATATCTATCTAAAATTAAAACGTTAATTTTCCTATTAATATATATTTGTATCTAAAATTTTAATAATTAACTTTAAAACATTGAAATTTTAAAATTAAAACTTTCAAAACTTTCCAATTTTTGAAGTAAAAAATTTTTAGAACTTTTAAATTTTTTTTCTTTATCTATCTGTCTCTATGTATACACACACACCTCCATATTAATCATTTTCAATGACTTTGTTCAACAATAGTTATTTTCTTATTTTTATTATTTTTGAAATTTCTAAATTTAATTTCGATTGTTCTCTGTAAATTTTTTTAGATTGCTTTATATATATATATATATATATATATATTAACTATTGTCACTTCAATCCAAATATACCATGTACCTTTTTTGATTGAGTTAATATTGATCGAGGTAATATTAACTTTTTAAACTCTCTTTTTTCATTTTTCATTTTTTTGCAATTTTTATAGCCTTTTTCCCATTTCTCTTCTCTTTAATAATATTTTTTTATTATGCGTTATTAACTGATCAAGGCAAAGAAGGTGATGAAACGGTGCGTTCGAAGTCCACTGACAGCAAAAACTCAAGTTATTGACACGATGCGTTTGAGCTCAAGCGATTCCAAAACTCCAGTTAAACAAAACGGTGTGGATTGATGTTATTTATTTAAAGTCAGTTTCTTCACTTCTTAATTGGCATACTGTTAGTTTGTTAGCTTATGTAATTAGAGTTAGTTACAGAGTTATTTTTGGTGTTTTAGCTAGAAGCTTCTATAAACAGTGTATATAAAACTTTCTTGCTGATGAATGAAGGATTGATAAAAAATTTCCCAAACTGAGTTTTCCATTATGGCATCAGAGCATTAATCTCTCTGAAATTTTCTTCTTCTTCTTCTTCTTCTTTTTTCTTGCTTCAGTTACTTTCTCAGATTACAGTATTTGTGAATTGATAAAGAATTTCTTAGTTTCTCTGGATATTTGCCGTTATAGGTATAATGGCTATTGACCACCTACAGAACCCCTCAAACCCCTATTTCCTTCATCCAAACGAGAGTCCTGCATTGGTTCTCGTATCTCCAGTTTTATCTGGTTCTAATTACCACTCTTGGGCTAGAGCAATGAAAATGGCCTTAACCTCAAAGAATGAGATAGTATCCATTGATGGGTCACTGCCTTGTCCTTCGCCAAATGATGCCATGCGTTCTACTTGGGAACGGTGTAACACGATGGTCTTATCTTGGATTACAAACTCTTTATCACCGTCCATATCGCAAAGCATCTTATGGATTGATAAAGCATCAGACGTGTGGAAAGACTTGAAGGACAGATTTTCTCAGGCTGATATCTTCTGTATCTCAGATTTGCAAGAAGAGATTTCTAGTTTTAAACAAGGTGAACTATCGGTTACCGAGTATTTCACTCAATTGAAAATATCATGGGATGAATTTCTTAATTTCAGACCTATACCTGTTTGTTCTTATATTACACCTTGTTCATGTGGAGCTATTGCAACCTTTAGAAATTACATTGAGAATGATCATGTGATTCGGTTTCTAAAGGGCTTGAATGATCAATATGCTCATGTAAAATCACAAATTATGTTACTGGATCCCCTGCCACCAGTAAATAAGGTCTTTTCTCTTGTAATTCAACAAGAAAGACAATTAGCATATTCAGCAAATGTGGAATCCAAGGCCCTATTAAACAAGTCCTTTAGACCAAGCAGCAATTATGTTGGTCATGGAAACAAGAATTTTCTTGGCAATCAGATGCAAAAATTTAGAAGTGCAGGCTCTTACTCTCATAGACCATAGATGAATACTTAAATGAAATTTTGTACATATTGTGGAAGGCAAAAACACATGGTTGAAACTTGTTATAAGAAGCATGGCTACCCTCCTGGTTATCCCTTTAAAACAAGTACAGGTCACTCTGCTGCCAATTTGTGTGAAAGTGATCAGTTTACCACTTCAATGAATTTGCACCCTCAATTTGAAGTTTCTCCACTCTCCTTCACACCAGAACAACATCAAAGGTTGCTGTCATTAATCCAAGAGCAACCAACAACTATGATACAAGCTATTGATGCTGCTGCACCTGTAGTAAACAATATTATTTCTGCCTCATCAAAGAACAATATCTCCACTAAAAATTCATCTGAGATTGACAAGACTACAGGTAATCATATGGTTCTCCTTAATAATGGAAATCTTGATACTTGGATTCCAGACACGGGCGCAACTGATCATATCTGTTTCTTGCTCAATCTTTACACTACATACAGAAGAATTAAGCCAATCCCTGTTAAGTTGCCAAATGGAAGCTATGTTATTGCTAATTACTCAGGCACTATATTTTTCAAAGAAGATTTCTATCTTTCTGATGTTCTATACATTCCACAATTCAAGTTTAACTTGATCTCCGTTACTAAGCTCATTTCTCAACTCGTTTGTAGCTTACGTTTTCAAGGTAATAATTGTCGATTCAGGATTGCCTTACTTGGAAGAGGATTGGTACAGCTGAAGTTCGGGCTGGACTTTATGTTTTGACATCTCCAACTCTTTCAAATCAGAATTTCTCAGCTTCTGTCTTTAGTGCTTCTGCAGAACCCGAACCTTCTTTCTCAATGAATGCCATTTGGCATCATAGATTGGTGACCTGTCTCATTCAAGGCTACTTGATATTGCCAAGGAGTTTCCTTTTGTTAAATGTAACAATGAAGCTCTACCATGTGATACTTGTCATATTGCTAAGCAACGAAAGTTGCCTTTCTCTCTTAGCAGCTCTATGACTGCTTCTGCTTTTGAATTGGTGCATGTAATCATATGGGGGCCTTTATCTGTCACTTTTATTCATGGACATAGATATTTTTTGACAGTTGTTGATGATCATACTCGTTTTCTATGGATTTTTCTAATGAAATCTAAAGTTGAGGTGAGAGCATTAATTCAGTCTTTTGTTGCTATGGTTGAGACTCAATTTGGTGCTAGAGTTAAGAAAATCAGATCTGATAATGGAGTTGAGTTCCATATGAATGAATTTTGTAAAAAGAAAGGGATACTTCATCAAACTTCCTGTGTAGAAACTCCCCAGCAAAATGGGATAGCAGAACGCAAGCACCAGCACATAATGAATGTGGCAACAGCATTATTGTTTCAGTCTCACTTGCCTCCTATTTTCTGGAGCTATGCTATTATACATTAACGCCTGTTCTTCAAAACCATTCACTTTATGAAAGACTTTATCGCATCCAACCAGATTACTCCAACCTCAAAGTCTTTGGATGTCTCTCTTATGCTTCCACTTTATCCTCTCATAGACAGAAGCTTGCCCCTAGAGCTAGAAAGTCTATTTTTCTGGGTTATTCACCTGGCACCGAAGGGTTAGTTCTTATGGATTTACACTCTAGAGAAATTTTTCTCTCACGCAATGTTATCTTTTATGAGAATCACTTTCCTTTTTCCAAAAATATTTCTCCTACCTATACTTTCTCCCAGCTAACAGATTCTCTCAATTCTTCTTATCCTGCTTTTGATATTGTCCCTGACTCTCACCTCACCATTATCTCCATCTGACATTCAAAATCCAACTCCTCCTATTCTATCTCAACCTTTAACTGCCCAAGATCAACCTTCTCTTCTCTCTAGACCTTCCAGAAATAGAAGAGTTCCTAAATACCTTCAAGACTATCACTGTAACCTTAGCAATTCTCATAATTCCTCAACTTCAATACCTCATCCTCTCTCTTCAGTACTCTCTTATGAGAATCGTTCTCCTTCATATTTACATTTTGTTTCTAATATCACTTCTCTTTCTGAACCTAAGACTTACAAAGAAGCAGTTAAACAATAGGTTTGGAAAGATGCTATGGATGCTGAAATTCTACCACTTACTCAAACTAGCACATGGATTTTGATACCACTTCCCCCAGGAAAAAGCCCTATTGGTTGCAAACGGGTTTACAAAATAAAACATAAATCAGATGGAAGCATAGAGAGATACAAAGCCCGCTTTGTGGCTAAAGGATACACTCAAATAGAAGGATTGGGTTACCTAGACACCTTTTCACCTGTTGCAAAAATAACCACAATCAGAAATTTGTTAGCCTTGGCATCCATCAATAATTGGTATCTTCACCAATTAGATGTAAATAATGCATTCTTGCATGGTGATCTTAATTAGGAAGTCTACATGACTCCTCCTCCTGGGTTAGAAGTTTCAGCAAATCAGGTTTGCAAACTCCAAAAGAGTCTTTATGGTTTGAAGCAGGCTAGTAGGCAGTGGTACTTTAAACTTTCTCAAGCGTTAACTCAAAATGGTTACACTCAATCTCATTCAGATCATTCCCTCTTTATTCTCAACAAGACAGACTCCTTTACTGCTCTTCTCGTATACGTTGATGATATCATTTTAGCAGGAAATGACATGACTGAGATTAATAGAGTTAAATCTTTACTTGATGGTCTCTTTAAGATTAAAGACCTTGGTTCTCTCAAATTCTTCCTTGGCCTTGAAATTGCAAGATCTCAGAAGGGAATTTCAATTCATCAACGAAAATATGCTTTGAAGTTACTTGCTGAAATAGGATTCTTAGCTTCAAAACCCTGTTCAACTCCAATGGATCCCAGCACTAAGATTGGAGCTGCTATTGGGGGAACACTCACAGACATCTCTGATTACAGGAAACTTGTTGTATCTCACAACAACTCGACCTGATTGACCTTTGCTGTCTATTAGTTGAGTCAGTTTTTATCAGCTCCCACAACTTTACATCAACAGGCCTTACATCGAGTCTTGCGATATACCAAGCAGGCACCTGGTTTAGGATTATTTTTTCCATCCTCCTCTTCCATTCATATCAAAGCATTCCGTGACTCTGACTGGGCTGGATGCATTGATACAAGGAGGTCTATCACAGGTTACGCTATTTACATAGGTAACGCTCTCATTAGCTGGAAATCCAAAAATCAAACAACTGTTTCCCGCTCTTCCTCTGAAGCAAAGTATCGTGCTCTCGCTGCCGTCACTTGTGAGGTTCAATGGGTTAAATACATCCTTAATGATTTACATGTCATACATTCCCAACCAGCAAGTGTTTACTGTGACAACCAATCTGCCTTGCATATAGCTAATAACCCCACCTTTCATGAAAGGACCAAGCATATCGAATTGGACTGTCATCTTGTTCGTGAAAAGTTTAAACTTGGTCTTCTCCATCTTTTGTCGATTCCTTCTCATGCTCAGTCGGCTGACATATACACAAAACCCCTTCCCATTTCTGTTTTCCACTCATTCATCCCCAAGCTGGGAATGCTTGACATACATTCTCCAGCTTGTGGGGGGTATTAACTGATCAAGGCAAAGAAGGTGATGAAACGGTGCGTTCGAAGTCCACTGACAGCAAAACTCAAGTTATTGACACTATGCGTTTGAGCTCAAGAGAGAGCAAGACTCCAGTTAAACAAAACGGTGTGGATTGATGTTATTTATTTAAAGTCAGTTTCTTCTCTTCTTAGTTGGCATACTGTTAGTTTGTTAGCTTATGTAATTAGAGTTAGTTACAGAGTTAGTTACAGAGTTAGTTTTGGTATTTTAGCTAGAAGCTTCTATATAAACAGTGTATATAAAACTTTCTTGCTGATGAATGAAGGATTGATTGAAAATTTCCCAAACTGAGTTTTCCAATATGTGGTATCAACTGTGTGTGTAAAATGCAGGTATAAATGTAGGTATGAGGAATATGATGTTGATAGAGATGAAGATGAAAAAAAAGCTAACTATAAATTTATTTATGTATTGTTTTTTAAATTTATTATGCTTTAACAAATCGTAGAAAATTATAAATTTTTTTATTCATTGCTTTATATTCATATATTCATAAATTTTGATTATTTATAATTATTTTAATTGAATCATTATTTACAATAATATTTCTTTATTGGATTCTCTACTTGCTAAGTCAGTATATTGTATATAATTGAACTGCTTATTTATTTGTTTATTCATTTATTATTATTATTATTATTATTATTATTATTACATCAAAGAGAAATTTTTTTAATTAAATTTATATATATACCGAAGTGAACATTTATATTATTGATTTGAAAAGGGAAAACACGTCACAGTTAAAATAATATTTTTATCATTTAAATTTTATTATCATTTATATTTAATAATTATATTTTAAAAATTAATATTTATTTGTAATATTTATTTATATTTATATTTATATTTTATTTTGAATTTTCATTTTTCTATTAGACCATTTAAGATTTTTTAAGTTTAAAGATTATTTTTTAATAACCAGCTATAATTATATTGGAATATTTATTTTATTTTATTTTTAAATTGGATTGTTTAATTTTTTTTGGGGCCATTTGTTCATAATAATTATTTATTTTTACATCTATGTATCTTTATTTATATATGAAATTTTATGTTTTATAATTCTAAAAAATAATTTAACCAATGCTTATTGTCTAAAGCTTTATATATATGTATATATATATAATATCAATAAAGTAATAAAACAATCTATACAATGAGCGAACGTCCATCTAGTTTATATTAAATCATCAATATAAAATAAAAAAAATTTTTAATTTTTTATTTTAATGATATAAAAATAAATTAAAAAAATACTTTATTTTTTATTCGTGATAAAAAAATTTTGGTCGATTAGTTTAGTGTATGGAGTAGTTTTATATACCATAAGTTAGATTGCATGGGCATGAGATACAAGGTACGATAATTTTTTAAAAAGTAGGATATCTATCACTTAGAACACACTGCAATAAATAAGTAAAACATTAATATTTTAAATAAATAAAAAATCATTTATAATAAATCGCGAATATAAAAAATACTTAATTTTTTATTTAAATGACACAACAAATTTAAAAAAACAACAATTCATTTTTTATTTTCATAAAAAAATCATGGTTAGTTAGTTTGGTATATAGAGTAGTATTATAAATTAGAAAATAGATTACGGAGACACCAAACACGAAATACGATAAATTTTAAAAAAATAAGACATTCACTTGCTTATAATACCTCTAAATATGTAATATCCATCACCCAATCTCGAAGAACCAAACGACGAATGTCACATTTGGTGTCAGAGCACTATTTTATCCTACTTAATAATTATAGATCATATATTGAAAGTATCTAGATTTTCATAAGGAAACAAGTAATTAAAATTTAAAAGTAATATTTAAGAAAATTCCTACAAAAAATTTATAAGAGTGTTTCCCTTAAAAATTAACTTGCCAGTTTTCTTTAAAAATTAACTTGCCACACAAAGAAAACACATACACTTCTAATATAAATTCTTCTCGTATCCCCAAAACACCAATCAACTCAAAATCACGCAGCACTTCTAAATGTATGTATCATTCACATAAGTCCTATAATGCTAATACACCATTCATTACAAGAATAAATATATTAAAATTCATACACCACAAATATAATAAGATCAAAATACTTAAATAACCATCAATCACATTAATTGCATTTTCAATATTTACAACTTCAATACATGTCTACAATAAGTTTATACATGCTATAATTCACATTAATATACATGTCCTACCCAAAACTAATACTTCTACTCTTATGCTACTTCTTCGGTCTTCATATAGCACCCATAGCTCACAATCTGCGCGTGATAAAAATCAACGCGCTGAGTGAAAGACTCAGTGGTGCTAAATAATTATCAATTAAAATAATAAGAAATGTCAAAGTAACAAATATCAAATATGTTCCAAAATTCTCAATTCAAAATATATATTAAACACTAAAAACGTGCTAATTAAATTGAAATATTTTGAAAATCATAAAAAAGTTCACACATAAAGATTAATACATCATTCGATAAAAATAGGGAAAATGTCATGAATATAAGTATATCTCTGATTTCTTTATAACGAAATAAAATTACGTTCTTAGTTAAAGAAATTCATAAATACAAATATATCTTTGTTTTCTTAAAGCAAAATAAAATTTCATTCTTAATTAAGAACTCGTACATATACAGAAAATAAATATAATCAGATTTATTTAATCATTGCCCGTAGAATCGTCACCCCATATCTCATAACCGTGGTCTATGCAAGCACTATCACAAATAATAAGCGTATTCGCCTATCTATAGGGGCTGATAACTCGAGCATGCTCATATATCAATATCAATCTCATTTTACTGTACTTCAATCATGTATAGTAGAGCCCAAAATCAAATCATTTCTTCACGAAAATCTTGTTACTTATTCATCATTCTTAATCAAAAGAAAACACTTTATCACCTAGTGAGTACTCAATATCCTTCCTCCTAAGATTAGTGTCACGACCCAAAACCGTGGGCCGGACCGGCACTAGGACCTAGGTAAGCTTAAAGCCCCCGAGGCCCGTAGTAAGCCTAAACTATCCAAATCCATCTCCAATATCAATAGATTGATGGAATAGTGAGCCCATATTATGACAATATTCATAAATTTATCAGAGTCAATAATTCAAATCCAGTCATAGTATTAAATACTATTCACAACTCGGGCCCATATCTATATAACAACAATATATTCTCATGTAAATATTTATTGTCATAATATGATCACACTATTCCTACCACATTGTCTCCAAATAATCATAAAGAAACACTTCATAATTTATTTATATCACATAATAATTTGTTTTACATACTGAATCCTTATTTCCAATCCTAACTGCGGAGATAAATAAAAATGCGGAAACACAAATATTTATAGATTTTCATACTAACATGATAGTCCTCTGCGAAGAAGAAAGCAGAGTCTTACAACCCAATAATACTTCTATTTCCTGAAAAAATGTTATGGAAGGGGGGTGAGTTTCACTAAACTCAGTGAATAACAATAAATGATATAAACCCACACATTCAAGCAGTATGCTTTCACAATTTATTGAAATGAACATACTTAACAAGCAAATGTCATACATCAGCATCTTCAAACGATTCACATACAAATAATCACATCATGTGGAAATCGATCAGTGATGTCACAATCCACCTCTT
>CANUEP010070067.1:0-11048 GCA_947857235.1 Jatropha podagrica | reverse complement strand
TCTGGGTGCATAAGTTATAGGACCATAGGATTATATGATATGATATGATGGATATTAAAGCATGTTTCGGGAGAGTATGGTCCTGTTAAGGTGATTTCACTGACTAACAACCACTTGATGTGCATATGGTTGCAGTTGTTTGTGGATGATATGATTGACATTGTGTGAATGGAGGATGTTCATTTAGAATGCCTTAAGTATCATTTGTGTGAATGTGTGAGTTTAGTATTATATGTTA
The DNA here is from genome assembly GCA_947857235.1 of Jatropha podagrica. Classification (NCBI taxonomy): domain Eukaryota; kingdom Viridiplantae; phylum Streptophyta; class Magnoliopsida; order Malpighiales; family Euphorbiaceae; genus Jatropha; species Jatropha podagrica. The sequence goes on along the minus strand of CANUEP010070067.1, from coordinate 10,810 downwards.
TTATTCACTGAATTTTATACTCACCCCTCTTCCTCTTCCTCTTTATCCTTTATTTTGTTTTAGGAGATTATCAATCATTTGTAAAAATTTGGAGCTTTAGTTTTCCTTCCTTTCAAGATTATTTAAAGGAATGTTTAAATGTGTAAGATAGAATCATTTAGGATTCTTTATAATGTACAGTAGTAGAAAATCCGTGGTTATGATAAAATTTTATGATTGTAATAATAATATTAAGTATATGTAAAATTTTATGGGAACAGTTGAGTTGAATGAAATAAGATCTCTTAATAGTTTGAATCATTAAAAATATAATGGGCTAACTTGTAGAATATTTTCATATAATTATGGTATTAAAATAAGATATTAGGCTTACTACGAACGTTAGTGGCATTAAACTTTCCCAGGCCCTAGTGTCGGTTTGGCCATGGAAATGGGTCGTGATAGGTATTGTCGGGAATATAATTAATCCCTCCCATCATTCCCGCTATTATACATTGTATAAATAGATAATTTTTTGTATCGTTGCACATTGATTATGGCATTATGTATTCATTTTTTTATCTATATAATGATAAAACATAAGTTTTATTTAGATTAAAAAAAAATACAAACGGTTAATTTATATTGTACTTTAACGTATAAACTATTTGCTATAATGGTTCTTATATACTTTATTCTTATTTTCATTTAATTAAATAGTCTCAGAATAAAGTTCAACTTAATCCTTAAATCTAATCTTTTAGTCCCTAATTTATAAATATAAATTTTTAAAATTCTAATAGATGAAAAAAAAAAAAAAACCAAGTCAGAAGTCAATCTTCAATTCCTGCTCTTAACTCCAAATTAATATCTATATATAACTATAATGAAAAATAATAATAAATTATTTTTTACTGTTAGGTAAAAGAAATGAAATGAAATGATTTGCATTAATAATAAAAGTCACTTTGGCTACGGAAATAGTATTATTTACATAGCGAAATATATGCATATGCACATAAATTTTTGAAATTTCAAAAAATGTTCCAAATAGTTATGGTTCAAATTTTTTTTAACAGTCCTAAACACTATTTTTCTTTTAAATCAAACACATCTAAGATATAAGAGAAAATATATAAAAAATATTAAAAATATTAAAAATATTTAATCATAAATAGCCAATATATTTATTGCAAGAAGATATAAATTTTTTACTAAATTAAAATGACAGTAGTTGCAAATTATTCAATAACGAAAAAATAAAAAATTATTATTAAAAATAAAACTCGTTAAAAACTCACCTATATAGATATATAAATATATCAATAAAATATTATATATATTTTTAAATTAAAATTTTTAACTATTTATGTCACGACCCAAAATCGTGGGCTGAACCGGCATTAGGATCTAGATAAGCTTAGGATCTAAATAAGCTTAAGGCCTTTGAGACCCATAGTAAGCTTAAACTATAATAATCTATTACTATTATAATCTGAAGCTGAAAATAGTAAGCTCATATTATGACATTATCAAATATTAGTCAATTGTCAATTCTAGCTCAGCTTTAGTATCATGTATTAATTATAGCTTGGGCATGTATTCATTTATTAAAAATGTATTTTATTATGCCAAATAAATTAATTATAATATGGTCAAACTATTCCTATCATAAAATTCTTCAAATATCCAGAAAATATTCTATCGATTATTTCTCAACACTTAATAATTTTACAAAACCAAATATCAATTTATCATCCTAACTACGGAATCGAATGAAAATACTCGAAACAGCTTAAATCAAGAAATAGTTCAAACTGGCATTTTTTAAAGTTGAAAATAATTACTGGACCTCTGCTGAGAAAGAAACAGAGTTTTAAGAATCAGCACTACTTTTTTTTCTGAAAAATATTTATGGATGGGGGTGAGTTTCACTAAACTCAGTGAATAATAATAAATAATGTAAATTCACACATTGAGGCAGTATGCTTTCATAATATTTATAAAATGGGCATACTTCACAAACACGTGACACAACATCAATACATTCAAACAAATCACATTTAAATATTCACAACATGTGGAAATTGATCAACAGTGTCACAAATCCACCCATTGGCCCTTAGTCTACTTTTCTCATTCTCATATATATATAAAACTGAAATATTATATTCATGCGATGGGCAATATAATTATGATAATAATGGAAATGAGAAATGAATACGTATTATATTTAAATAATATAGGGGATATGATATGCATATGAGATGCAAGTATGCAGTATGGTGTTCACCATTTATTATTATTTACAGTGACCGCGGACTAATTGTTTGCTTGGGTTCTGACTTGGAGGAGCAATGGAAGAACTCGATTGATTTAAGAAACACGTATAATAGGAAAAAAATGATATAAGGTAATGCACCTTTAATTAAGAATTTAAAGAATTAATTTAATAACTTATTTGCTTATTTCAATTCTTATTAAAGCAGCATTTCTAAAAAATCATAGTTGCCCACTTATTTTTAATATAACTTAACTTCCTAAGACAGTAATCCCACATATTAAGCAATTATAATAACTTATAATAAACTTTATAACTTATAATAACTCTTTAATTCACTACCTTAATTTCTTAATTGTAGTGTCTTAAAAATATATTTATACTCCTATTTGTAATTTAACACTAGCAATATTCCTTTTAATAATATAATTTATTATCTAATTTGTTTAAATCAAAATCCCCAATAATTTCACCATAATATTCACTATAACTTATTCTCCATTTAATCAAACTTCAATAATCAATTTAACTCCAAAATTATTATATTTAACTCGATTTCATTAATCATAACCTTTTAACTATTAATTTTATTCCTGTAGAAAATACTTATGCATATATTTAAATTCACTAATATTCGTTAATAATAATCTTAACCAATTAAAATCCTCAAATGTATTTTGTTAGCAATTTCATCAAATATTTATTTTCAACCCGAATTTACCTTAAACTCAATATTTCATATAATAAAACTTATTGCACCAAAATTTAATTTAATACCGAAAATAATAATTTAATTATATAAAAATCATTAATAATTTCCGTTAACCTTTAATTAACTAATTCATATCCTTTAAATTCGGTTTACCAAAAATTCGTATTAACCTAATTTAATCCATAATTGATTAAATTCTCAAAACATCATTATTAATAATATCCTAACATAATATTTCAACCTTATAAATAAAAATCTATTTTTTTCCACCCATCCAAATAATTAGATCTACTCTTTAATGTACTCTTTTTATTAAAAATCCTTCAAATATACCCCTTATAAAGTAATTTTCATAATTTTTGAAATCTTAACACTAGTTAATTTAATTCCACAACTAATTTAATTTACTAACTCTCAAAATTAATTAAAATCTTTTACCAAATTTATTTTACCAAATCCTTAATTAATCATCAATTATATAATTAATTAATTAATAAAAAATACTGAAATTAACTAATAATCCAATAATCGATAATTTACCAAAATTCTAACAATATATCTTCTAAATAAAATAAAATCAACCAAAATAATAAATCAACCTCCTATAAATAATTAACCACTATAACTACTCAATTTAACTAATTAACTACCAACAGCATCCCTAAAAATAATTAAATCCACCAATAATATAAAATCAACAACTAATCCATGAACCACCAAAATAATAAAACTAATCAATCAAAATATCAAAATTAATAATTAATATCATAAAATCAAATTAACCTCCTTAATCAACATGATTCCAACAAAAATTAATAAATCTCAACCTACAACTAAATAATCAATTAACTACCACAATTCTATCGATATATCACAAAATCAACTAAATAATAAATCAATTTCCACAAATACTCTATTTAACTAATTTTGCAATCAAAATACTAAAAATTAATTAATCAATCATCTAACAATATAATAAAATTAAATAATCAAAATACTAACAATTAACCACAAATATATGAATCCAACCAACAATTGTTCAAAATCCTAAAATCAATCAATTATCACAATACTCTAATTAACTAATTGATTATTGAATATTAGCTAATTAATCAAATAAATTCTGTAAATGGTAAAATTAGTATCAAATTCAATTATCACAGTCCCAAAATCACAATCGGATCGCGTGAGAGGAGATGGGTGGCTGGAATTAGCAAGCTGAGCTTGCTGTGGTGCTGGGACGGTGGCCGGCAGGAGAGGAGCGGTTGGAGGTGCAGCTGGGTCTACTGGTTCGCGCATCAGAGGGAGAAGGGAGGAGCAGTGGCCGCGCGAGGAGGATTTAGCCGGGTCTGAGGCAGCGTTGTTGGTGGTGCTGCGATGGTGGAGCTGCTGTGGGCGGCCTAACGTGGTACTGGTGGTCTTTGCGCAGGAGAGAGAGCTAGCTAGAGAGAGATGGAGACAATGAGAGGAAGAGGGAAGAGAAGATGAGAGAGAAACTGAGAGAGAGAGAGGACTGGTCTGTGGTCGCCGGCGGAGAGAGAGACTGCTGATTGAGAGGGAAGAAAGAAAGAAAGGAAATGGAGGAGGAGAAGGAGGTTTCGATGGAGAATGAAGAAGAAGACCAAAAATAAAAAGAAAGAAATGGAAAAGAAATATAAGAAAGAAAGTAAAAGAAAAAAAATAAAAGTAAAATTATTAGAAACAAACAAACTATTCGATGATGGTTTGCCAGGGAGAAAAATAGCAAGGCAAAGTGATTATTAAAAATATCTGATTCAGATTCAATTTAAATTAATTCAATCCAATAAAAAAAAAATTGATCCGATTTTCAATTGATTAACAATTGCTCGATTGATTTTAAGGCGAATCAAAATAATTTTCAGTCTCGATAAATATTACACAACGTAATATTATTAACTAATAATTTAATGATTAAATTTAAATAGATAATATTTTGAAATAAAAATTTCAGAGTATAACAGTTTCTCATTGAGATTTAATTATGTAAATTTTATTTAAAAATTTACTTTTAAAAAAATATATCCAATTAAATTTTACAATAATAAAAATATATTAATAAAAAAATATTTTTTCTTCTTTTTTATTTCTCCTAAATAAAAATTATATATATCATATTTAAAAATTTATTTTTAAAAAATATATCCAATCAAATCATACAAATTTAAAAAAAGAATAGTAATAAAAAAATATATTTTTCTTTCTTTTTTATCTATATCCTAAAAGAATTAAATATTAAATAAATAAAATATAAAAATAGTTTTAAATATATCATTATCTTATATATTTATTAAAAAATAAATTTAGCAAAGATAAAATTTAAATTTTTAATTGCTTAATTATCTATATATATTTATTTAAAAAATAATTTTTTTAATCCATTAGGAGGTTTAATACGCTAAAATAACACTGTGAGCTACTAACAATGAATAATCATTTACTTACTAAATTGGTGAAAAACGCTTGTGGTAGAGAGGATTTGAACTCGATACCTCTCATTTATTATGTAAGTAAGAAGATATTATTAGTTAGTGAAAACACTTGTAGTGGAAATAATTCAAACTCGAGACCTCTCATTCATCACGTAAGTAAGAAGATATTATTGACTTATTTTTATTTTTAAAGGGATTGACTAACTTGAATTGGGCTCATATTTTCATCTATGAATAAAAATAAAAAATTTTATTGAAATAAGATTTTTTTTATTATACAGTAAAAAATCAATAAAATAGAAATAATTTTTATAAAATTTATTTTTATTGATTTGGTTGATTCCTAAAACCGTTAGGCTAATTCAAATAATTATAATCCATTTTTTAAAAGAAAATAAATAAATTGATTTCTATATTATAATTGAATTAATATATAAAATTAACTATAAAATCTTTAAATTGTAATTTTTATTAATTATTTAATCATTTCATTCAAGACAAATGTAATAATTTTACTACTCGTGTTAAAGTTGAATTCAAAAGTTTAAATATACATTATCCACAAATAAAGTTTAAATAAAGTTCAGTAACCCAATACCATTACAATAATTATAGATTTTTAATTGTAATTAGCATCATAATATATGTAAGTTTCAGTATAGATATTATATTTTTTATCATGTGAAAAATATAATTTTTTATTTTATTTTTATTTAAAAAAATAAAAGAGATTAATAATGGATATTTGACTTCTTGTCAACCATAGATAAAACTAGACGGTAACCTATGCTCTGTGCAGCTATATTAAAAATATTTTTTTAAATTATAAAATATATGTTTTGAGTAAAATTTCAAAAAATAAAAATATAAAAAAATGATATTATATCATTTAAGAAATGTTTGAGTTAAAAAAAAAATTAGGAAGATAATTCTAACATTAATTGTATAGTTCAGAACACACATTGGGTATTTTTTTTGCTAAGATTTAGCTTTAATCATCTGCAACTTAAGTTTCCTTAAACGGAAGAAAATATATAATTTTGTGCATATATGTATGTATAAACATGAACTTATTGAATTGTAAGAATTTTTTTGCTTAAGTTGATATTGAAGTCATAGTCATCTCTGGAGCTAATTAAATTTATTTTCTTTTTTTATTAAAAGTGGCTTCTATAATTATATTTCTTGACATTTTTGATTGTCATTTATACCTAAAACATACAAAATTATTTTAAAATAAAAATATAATAGATCCATAAATTAAAAGGAAGCCAAAAACAAAGTTACTACCAAATCCGGACTCCATGAACTTCTAATTGGACTTTTTTTGGGTCTTAAAAAAAAGTCAAAATTGGCGATTACAATTGAAGGGTGGCTTTTGGGTTTGAATGTTTTTTATTTCATCAAGTCTAAATGACCATTTTTATTTTTAATTTTTAATTTTTAAATAATTTTGATGGACTAATTTTTAAAATGATGTATTAAACAGTACTTTCGGTTTTCTTGATTAGTGATTTTTCTTCTTGTTCTTCTTTAGGTATAAGAAACGTTTGTTTGATTATTAAATAATCCATGTAATAATTGATTAAACAAACAGAATATCTAAGACAGTCGGAAAAGAAAACAAACACTCTGAGTTTTCAAAATGAAATGATATGAAAATAAATTTTTAAAGAATTTTCAATTAAAATTTTAATCGTAAATCTTGACCAATGAAAAATAATTGTCTAAGCTGCAAATCCAACACGAAAACTAATTCGATAAACTTAATTGAAAAACTTATCAATCAAATGAGAATCAGACTAAATTACTGAATTAGACCAAATTGATTCAAATTGAGCCAGAACTAATCAGATAAATACTGAAATTAAACCAAATCACACACAAAAAAAAAAACCATCTTCTTCCTTTTCCATCTCGCGCGACCCGACCCTCTCTCCTACCAACTCAGTGTTTCTTCTCCTCCCTCCTGTTTTCGACCACCGCTCGAAGAGAGCGAGGTGGCTAACAACTCGCAAGGCCTCACCGATCATGTTTCCGGCCGTCTTGCATGCAGAGAGAGTCTCTAACGGTGCGAATCGGGACTGCGTTTTTCGACAACTTATGGGTTGCGATTTTCGACGGTGAGCGCCAATCCCGGCCGCTTGAGGCCTCAAGATGGGTTCCGATGAGTCCCTCTTCGCCTCCTGAATATTTTTCCTTGATTAATTGCTGGCGACGGACTCGATCAATGAAGATGCCATAGATGGCAGTGGTAAAGCTGCTGTCCAGGCTGATTGCGGCCAAAGGAGACACGATCAGTCCGAATTGATCACGGATTCTGAATCCCCATGAATTTATTTTAGCGTATGTATTGCGCAGTTCTGACAATAATCGATTTTTCAGCCACCGTGCACGACGGCACAAGCGGTGGTCCGGTGACCAGCCGATGAAGCACCGGCAAGGCCTTAGGAGACAGAATAATCGTCTTCCCACGCTGAATCTGAATGCAGAATCCAAATTTACAATTGGTATATTTTTGATTCAGTAGTTTACTTTCAATATAAATTGTGAAATTTAGAAATGTTGATCATTTAATTAATTAGTCTGATTGAATGATTAGCATAAATTGTATAAAACTAATGGCAGAATTTTTTTTTAATCAGCAAATGAATTTATTTTATTTATAAGCCAGGAAAAACTTAACTAACCCAGACAACTAACTCAAGTCAGTAGGCTTTTCAATACATCCAAACCTAGCCTGAAAAGATTAAGTGAAAAAACTTGGAAGAAATATTCAGTAATATATCTAAAATTAGAAAATCATAGTGTTTTTTCTTGAGATAAGAATAAAACTAGACCAATATTCACATGGAAGAGCATATAAGCATTGAACTTAAACCCATGCCACAAAAGGTTCTGCAGCATTAACACCCTTTTGAGCTAAACAATAGCATATTGATTGCATTCTCTATTTACGTGCTTAAAATCCATTTTGATCCCAGAAAATAATAGAGATTCAAACCTATTAAAATGAAATCACCATTGCCAAGGATGTTTATCTATCTGAGAAACTCACAAAATGACATTTTTTTAGTCTAATTCAATAATTGAAAGTCGAGAATAGTATCTAGAATGACTAAATAGCTCAACTGCTTTCAAAATTGTCAATAGTTCAGTTTCATTAGAGTCTAGGATTTCCACCGATTGATGATAGAAAATGCAACTAATCAAGCCAAGAGAATTTCTCAAAACCCCACCAATACCAGTCAGGCCCGGTTTTCCTCTCATTGTCCCATCAAGATTAAATTTCAAAACACCTTCAGGTGGACAATTCCAAAGGCTGGGCAAAGATAAGACTCTTCCACAATTGTTCTGTATGTTACTCTCGCATACCAAAATAGGGAAGGAGATTAAGTTATATAGGCTAAAAGACAGAGTAAGAAATTTTAATTTTAAAATCTCAAAACTTTTAAATTTAATATCCTCAATCACCTTTTCTTTCTCCTTCCAAATATTAGATAAAATTAATGAATTTCTTCTTAGCCAAATAGACCAAATTGCGACAAAAAATACTGACTTCCAAGCAACCTACATTCCATTGAACAAAATCAACTTTTCTTAATGCCAACCCAATTCGACTATTGAAGAGGGAAGAACAGCTTAGATACCCCACCAATTAAAAACATTCATGCAAATCTCTCTAGCCGTAGCACACCACAGAACAGAAGGATTAATTGTTTCAATCTCATTACCACATATAGGGCAGAAACATTCATAAAGAGAATCAATAATTTTTTTTTAAAAAGATTCAAACAACACGGGATTTGGTTTATGAAAAATTTTCACACAAAATAAGAGATTTTAGAAGGGATAATAGAAGACCATAGCAATTTTTGATTCAATAAAACCACAGGATTGCCCAACTCTTTTTCTTCTACAAGCAAAGAAGGGTTTTTGATAGAGAATTTACCTTTTTTGTCGAAATGCCAGATGAATCTGTCATTGTGATTTTGGAACACTGAGATCTCATCAAGTTTTGCTTTTAATTGATTCCAGAGGTCCTCTTCAAAAGATTTAAGATCCCGAGTCCATGCTAGATCCCAACTCCACTTTCCGTTCACAAAAGAACCACATTCACAAACTTTTAACCTTTTGTTAACTGATATTTGAAATAGGCGTAGGAAGACAAATGAAATAGGAATGTCATACAACTAAACATCTAGCCAAAAATAGATTTGAGTGCCACTTCCTAGCACCCAGCGAAATCCCTACTTGAAAATGTCAACTGTTAGGTATAATTTATCTCCTAGATAAATAACATTTCGCTAAGTAGGAGAGAGTTTTTTCCATAAAGCAGAATTGAGATTGTTTTTTAGTAAAGCATCTTCACCATACTTAGAAATTAGTATTCTTTTCCATAGAAAATCCCTATCATGTTTGAAGCGCCATCACCACTTGCCTAAGAGAGCCAAATTTTTCCTTCTTAAAGATGATAAACCCAGTCCTCCACGACTTTTGCTAGAGGAAACAACATTCCAGGCAACCCAATTTAGAGGCTTTTCATTCTCCAATCCTTTACCTCATAGGAATCTCTTCTGAATTGACTCAAGCTTCCTGATAACTTTTAGAGGGGCTTCAAATATTGTCATATAATAAAGGGGGAAGGAAGAAAATACTGATTTAATGAGAGCAATTTTGCCACCCATCGACAAATGCTTAGCTTTCCAATTTGACAGTTTAGTTTCAAATTTGTCAATCATAGGCTTCCAAGTTGATAGCTTTTTAGGACTACAATCAATGGGAATGCCAATATAACATGTCGGTAATTGATCTGATAGACAGCCGAGTAGACGCGCAAATAAATCAATCTCATCTTGATTAACGTTAACCCCAAAAACTAATGGCAGAATTAAAACTCAGACAATTTATAGAACTTAACATATTAAGGAATTATTTATTAAAAATGATAAGAATTTGTAAATGGTATAAATTTGAAACTAAGATAAGTTATTAAGGAATTGAACAAAATAGAATAAATATTGATGTTGAGAATCTTTGAAAATATTGAGAATAGCGAGTGAGAATTGGTTCTCAATTTGTCCGATAGATTATGTGAGAATTGAGATGGTCTAATTTATAAAGGAGATATTGTAGAATTTTTTTTTTTATAGAAAAAGAAAGATTCATTTTAGAAGTAAAATTTATTGTATTAAAAAATAAATTGATATTAAATAAAGAAATAAATTAATAAAGAAACAAATTAGCTAATTAAGCACAAATTTATTTATGTTATATTGATTTGATTTTGGCAAATTATTTAGAAATAAAATTTTAAGTGGTATTTTGAGAATAAGCAAAGTAAAGTAGTTGAACGATAGTTATTTCGGAACCATATTGTATTTATTT
>CANUEP010070021.1:0-42277 GCA_947857235.1 Jatropha podagrica | reverse complement strand
TTCCGCCCTCTCTCTCTTTTCCACTTCCGGAGGCTTTTTTTGGGAGTTCCGGGCCTCCAAACAATATTCCGGGACCAGTTCTGCGATCCTCGTAATTTTTCGGACGTTTCAAGTACCATATTGGCATACTTTCGATGAACTTTCAAAATGGCCTTTGGTCTGGCCGGGCTGTTTGCAGCCCGGGAAAATAGGCTTTTTGAGCCTAAAAATTGGGTATTAAAGGCTGACCGCAGCCGCTGTCGCCGCCGGCGATAGCGGCTATGGCCGCAGCGGCTAACGCCGCCGTTAAGGGCAGCTGCCACCGCTGCAGCCGACAGATCTTCTAGTTTTTTTCTCGCTCCGGAGAATTCTCAAAACTTGCCTTTTGAGCCTCAAAATTTGAGTATTCACAATTAGTTACACTGCTAAATCGTTCATTGAAAGATTAAATCAAACCACTTTGACTTTTCAAATTTGGGTAGTCATGATATATTGCCTGACAATGTACTTTGCCTTTAAATATTAATTAATTATTTTAAATTATATTTATTGCTAGCATATTTGAAATCTAATAGGTCACACACATAAAAATAAATATAAAAAAGTGAAAATAAGAAACTGAATCAAGTATGATTTAATTACAAATAAGTTTTGAGACATTAAGTGCAAAATTATAATTTATATTTGCCTTCAAATATTAATTAATTATTTTAAATTATATTTATTGCTAGCATATTTGAAATCTAATAGGTCACACAGATAAAAATAATACAAGAAAGTGAAAATGAGAAATTAAATCAAGTATGATTTGATTACAAATAAATTTTGAAACATTAAGTGCAAAATTATAATTTATATTTAATTATAATTTTAATTAAATTACTAAATATTGACTTGATTGATTTATATCTAAAATTTATTAAAATAAATTTTAAATTATATAATCTAATATTTTAATTATAATTTATTTATTTAAATAGTTAAATAAATTAATATAATTGATCGAATTGAAAATCCTAGTACTATATGTATTATGATTTATTTATTTAAAAGGTTTAAATAATAATTATAACTTATTTATTTACAGCTTAGGTTTTTTTTTATATAAAGTTAAGAGACAATCTAAAGACGTGAGTTATTGCTCATAGTCACGAAACTAAACATAAAGCGTAAGATAACTAGTACTATCATAGTCTTTAATCTCTCAACTCTCTAAAATAGTTTAAGAATTTTTTGTTATCTATTCATATGGATACTATTAGAGGTCGGACACTTAGGCGACTTGTAGTTTGAGGCAACCTTGTCACGTAGATTGTGGTTTTGAAAAATCAATAAAAGATGTATTCTTCTAAATAATTTTATTGTTTTAATCATTTAAAGGAATAAATGCTATCTTGATCCCTTAACTTGTTTAGCATGATCAAAATGGTCAGATTTGACCTTTTGAGCTAATTTAGTCCTTGAACTCATATAAAATAATTAAAAAGATATGATTTCACTTTGTAGGTGAATGTAACTCTTAAACTTGTTTTGAATTTTACAAATTAATAATTGATTTAATTTGACATGATTGACTTTTTATCCTTTTTTATCTTACACTAAAAATACTCAGATCAAACTTTTCGAATGCTTATGAATATAAATTTAAAATCCATAAAAATAACATTTTCTTGTAACATAATAAATTTATAAATATGCATTATATTTTTAATTTATTCCTCATGAAAAATATATAGATTTCATAAATGATAACCCAGTAATAGAGGTTAATTTTAAAATTTTTAAATTAATACATATTTATAGACTCAAAATCATTAATCAAGATAAAGAGAGATACAATATACATCATATGTCATTTTTTTATATCTTATAATTACTTATTTTTTAACAAGTTGTTAGCTCGATCTGAATTATAATTTTGATAAATGTCTATATAATGATTTTTACATTATAAATACAGTAAAAAAATTAAAGGTTAAATTAACTCAAAATATCAAATATATTTTTTTTTAATTATTTTACACAAGTTCAGGGGTAAAATTGACTTAAAATATTAAATTTAATTTTTTTAACTATTTTATATAAATTCAAGGATTAAATTAATCCAAAAAAGTCAAATATGCATTTTTTTATCATATTAAATAAATTTAGAGATCAAATTAATCTTTATTTGATGTTTAAACAGATTAAATCCCTATAGAAATAATTATTTTATTATAAGTATCTTGTTCCGCTGCATATTTATATATGAAAACCCTAACATATACAGCTTGATTCGCCAAAAAGGTCCCGGCTTAAGTTGGGAACCAAAACCTCATAATAGACATCAGAGTTTCTTTTTATCGCTCTTATGGACTTTTTTATATGAAGTATGCCTTCTCCTTTTTTTTTCCCCTCCTTCTAAGTAGTTTATCCTGTCAAATTTATATTTTCATTGCTCTTATGGATTTGATTATGTATTTTGTTGGGATTTCTTTTATCTCATTTCATGTGGATTTGTTTGCACTCGCCAAGTATTTTTAACAATGAGTTTGTGAAAAATAAATGTATTAGTACAGATTTTATAATTATTAATATTTGAAGTAATTACATGTATTTCTTTCATTAGTGTAGAATTTTTTTTTCTAAATTCACTTTCTTTGACAATTTTTCATTTCTTCTGGCATATTTAAATTCAATCAAAGAAAAGTAGCTGAGAAATATGATTAAGTTTCAAAGTTTTATGCTTAAATTCAATCTCTGCGACTTTGTTCCGGAGCACCCAGCCATTAATTTCTTGCTTTCATGCTAATGATTATATAGTTAATCAGTTGGGTTCTAAAGACATTGGATTGTCTAAGTTACTTCTAGTTCATACAAGTTGTGATCAAAGATGTTAGGAATGCTAGTTGGTTATGTTGATTGAGCCCCAAAATGTTGAATCCATGTTGAGTTTGAGATTTAATTCAAAATTCTGTTTAAATAATACTCTTATATTTAGGACGATCATTCGATTAATCAAATTGAATTTACTCGATTTCGATTTATCCAAATATATAAAATGATATCCAAATTCGAATTGAATTAAATCGTTTTGATTTAGTTTAGATTCGATTATTCCAAGCAAATTCATTTTTTTGGATTTAAATAAATTATGTTAATTATATATGAGAATTGGATTAAAAATAAAAAATCATACAGTTTTATATATTCAAATCGATAGTGACCAAATTTTTAAAATGGTTATTTGAATCTAACCGAACTAAATCAGTTTATCTCGATTTTTGGTCAGAAATGGAGAATTACTCGCCCTACTTATGATGCCTAAAGGGAAGTGTAATGAAGGGCAAAACAGGAATGTTTATTGGTACAATCTCGTGTGAGGACAGGCACATATATACGGCGATGTGGATTTTGCTTTTTTCATGTCAACTCTCACTAAAATGAGTTTGCTAGCATGACAAATCATTATAGATCACTTAACTGTACATTTGAATAAATTTATGCGTTCAATTGCAAATATTTTCTGGCAGCCACGACAATAAAAGGGAATAAAAGTTATAGACATTAAAAATTATCATTATTCCTTAATTAATTGAATATGCTTCGAAACACAAAGAAGCAAACAAAATTGCGTGTGATTGATGTTTCTAGTCATATATATAGATATAAATAAAGGAGAATTATAACTATTTTCATGTGTGCTTATATGGCATCTCTACTAAAGAGAGAGTTTATAGAATTTGAGTATTTAATTTATCATTTTCTAGAATGTTTTTAGCATTTTCCTTTTTTCTTATGCACGTTTTCTCTCCCATCATTTACTTTTTAATAAAGAATTGCCTTCCATATTTATGAGTTTTTAAGATTTTTGAAAATTTAAAAACTTTTTTTTAGTGGGATTGAATTAAAATACATGAGTTTTATATATTAAGTTTAAAGGATATTGTTGTTTCTGTTAGAAATAAAACATAGATTGCAGAAATTGAAAATTGCTTTGATAGTGTATTCACTATCCTCAAAGAATTAAAGCCCCACTATATTATATTCTGAGTATTTGTAGTATTCCTCTAGAATCTTACAAAGCAAAATGTTGAACAAGAGAATTAAAAAAAATTAGTAATCATACAAGTTGTAAAAAGGGAACTTTTATAACGATTTAAGAATTTTGAACAGTCGTAAATGGCTTTCAACGGATATAAGAAGTTATCTTCTTATTCAAATTGAATAACTGTTAAATAACAATTATTTGTCTTAATCAGTAATTAATTTCGAATTTAAATGATAATAATGAATGAATAATTCGAAATTAATTAATTTCAAGTTTAAAAATAATCAATAATAAAAAGTTGTAAATTTATCAACAAATCAAGTGCCCAATCTTTTGACTATAAAATATTTTATAGTCAAATTTTGGTTTCCCTCCATACTTTCCCACCACCTATTTTATTTAAATAGTTATACTAAGTGTTTATAAACACTTATAATCTTTTGTATCTTTTCCATGTAGGATAATACAACTTGTATAATCAACTAACTACACTAACAATCCCCCACTTAGTTAGTGATTATATGCTTGATTCTAGGGCTTAGGTATATAACAAGTATCTTTTGATTTAAACCTATTACTTGTATAAATATTTCAAATCTTATCGAATTTGATGGTTAGACATTAACCTATTAAACCTCAATTTCTTTGATTGACAAGACATAAATAATTACAAACCTAAGTCAAAAAACAAAGCAAATTCTCAAAGTGTTCACAATGATTTTAAGCACCTTAATATGGCCTTGTGCTTCCTCCTGAATTCATAAACACTTACAAAGTTTATATCTCCAACTTTGATCGAAGCGGCACCACTTCATATGTTTATATAGGTGAAGTCTTTAATTAAGTCCTTAATATATTTGGACTTCCTTAGTTCATGTCCGAACTCTGTTTCTTCATTAAGAGTAAATTATACTCAGCTTCTTTTACTTAAGTACTACATTTTCTTAGTACTTGCTATCTACCACTAAGTAACATGTTGTTACCTTTTGAACCTTTAGAACTGCCATTCAATAAGAAAGGTAAGGTTTCTATTACTCAATGATAATTTATATTATCTTTAGACCCATAGCTTTTAAAGTACTCAATATCATATCTCTTGAGAGTCCTTTAGTTAATGGGTCAGCAAGATTATCTTTAGACCTTACATAAACAACTGTAACAATACCATCATAAATTAGTTATTTTATGTATTCATGTCTTAAAGCAATATGTCTAGATTTACCATTGTATATCTTGCGAAATGCTCTATACATAGTTGCTTCACTATCACAATGTATTAGGATAGCTGGCATTGGTGGTGGCCACAATGCTATGTTTAGTAATAAATTTCTCAGCCATTTTACCTCTTTTCCTACTGTTGCTAGAGCAATAAACTCAGATTCCATTTTAGAATGAGTTACACACGTCTGTTTCTTAGAAACCCATGAAATAGCTCATCCACCTAAAGTGAATATCCAACCAGACGTTGACTTATTATCATTGACACTAGTTATCCAACTAGTGTCACAACATCCTTCTAAAATCGAGGGATATTTATCATAAAATAATGCATAAGTCTTTGTTCTTTTAAGATATCCAAGAACTCTTCCTATGGCTTTCCAATGATCACTACTAGGATTATGAGTGTATCTTGAAAGTTTACAAATACTAAATGTTATATCAGGTCTAGTACAATACATTGCATACATTAGACTATCAATTGCACTAGCATAATCTAATTGACTTATGGATCTTCTAGGATTTTCAATTAATTTATCGGTAACATCATAAGGAGTATTAAACTCTTTAATACTCAAATGATTAAACTTTGAAAGAACATTATCAATGTAGTGAGTTTGACATAAAGCAAAACTCCTACTATATTTTTTAATTTTAATTCCTAAGATAGTATCTACTTCTTCCAAATCTTTCATTTTAAATTAAGAAGTTAGATATTTCTTAGTGTCATTTACACCTTGCATGTTTATACCTATAATTAGCATGTCATCGACATAAAGACATACTATTACACCATAGTCTTTGGTAAACTTAGAATAAATACATTTATCAGTTCCATTATGTTTAAAGCCATTTAATAGAATTATATTATCAAACTTTTCATGCCATTGTTTAGGAGCTTGTTTTAATCCATATAGTGATTTGACTAATCTGCATACTTTCTTCTCAATTCTAGGAAGTACAAACCCTTGGGGTTGTTCCATATAGACTTCTTCATGAAGATCACCATTTAAAAATGCTATTTTAATATCCATTTGATGAATATATAAATTATAAATAGATGCTACTGCAAACAACACTCTAATGGAAGTAATTCTAGCTACAGGAGCATAGGTGTCAAAATAATCCACTCTTTCCTTTTGTTTAAAACCTTTCGTTACTAGTCTTGCTTTAAAAGTTTGTAGAGAACCATCAGTGTTGAATTTTCATTTAAACACCCATTTACATCCAATGGATTTAGAATTAGATGGTAAATCTACCAATACCCATGTACCATTTGAAAGAAGAGAATTCATTTCATCATTTACCGCTTGTTTCTAGAAAGCTGAGTCTCTTGAAGCCATTGCTTCATTATAAGTTTTAGGATCTTCTTCCAAATTTAAAACAATAGGTATTTTATTCGTTATTTGGTCTCTACTATCTTCAACTAAAAATACTAGTGCTTGAGAAGAAATAAAATCAGATCCAAGATTCTTTCGTGTTCTTGCTCTTTGACTTCTCTTAGGTTCTTAGGAGCTTCAATTGCCTTTCTTTTGTTATTTGAAGAAGAACCAGGATTTGAATTATTCTTTTGATCTATTGTAGTATTTCCAAGACCTACTACATTATCATTTTGTGTCACTATCGGATGTTCATTATTTTTCATATTGTCATGTGAATTATAATTTGAATCACCAATAAACTTTGTTTCTATAAACTCAACATCCTTAGATTCTATAATCACATTTGATTCAAAATCTAATAATCTATATGCTTTTGAGTTTTCAGCATATCCCACTAAAATACTTTTAATTCCTCTAGGTCCTAATTTTTCTCTTTTAGGATCAGGAATCCTATAGGCTACATAGCTCCATACTCTTAAGAAATTTAAATTTGGTTTTCTTCCTCTCCATAATTCATATGGTGAAACTTTAAATTTCTTTGAAGGTATTCTATAATGAACAAAACAAGCAATTAATAAAGCTTCTCCCCATAGATTCATTAATAATTTTGCTTGTAGAAGCATAACATTAATCATATTAACCAATGTTCTATTTTTTCTTTCTGCTAGACTGTTTTGTTGTGGGGTATATGGTGCACTTGCTTGGTGAATCAAACCGTTATCCTCACAAAATACAGAGAATTCATTGGAAAAATATTCACCTCCTCTATCACTTTTAAAAATTTTAATTTTCTTTGCCAATTGATTCTCTACTAATAGTTTGTAACTTTTAAACATATCAAATGCTTGATCTTTTATTCTCATTAAATAAACAAAGGTAAATCTAGAATGAACATCTATGAATGTAATAAAATATCTATTCCCACCTCTAGTTAAATGACCATTTAATTCACAGATATCAGAATGCACAAGTTCAAGTAATTATGTTATTCTTTCAATTTTTGGAAATGGTTTTTTAGTCATCTTTGCTTGTATGTATATTTCACACTGTTTATCATGCTTATTAACATTAAGAATCAAAACATGTTTAGACATAAATTTAATTGATCTAAAATTAACATGTGCTAATCTTGCATGCCATAAATCAGAAGAAGACTCAATAATATAAATAGAAACATCAATTTTATTGATTGGTAATTTAAACATTCCATCACAAGAGTATCCTTGTCCTACAATCATATCATTCTTAGAAATTATTACTTTTTCTGCCTCTATTACAGCCTTCAGTCCTTTCTTACTCAAAATATTGGCAGAAACTAGATTCTTTCTAACATTAGGGACATCGAAAACATTTTTAGCAAGATGAGCTTCTTTCTCGAAGTAAACTGCAGTTTCACTGTTCCTTTTCCATGAATTTTTGCAGTATCTTGATTCCCCATTAGTACCTTGTCATCATTTCCAACACACTATAGTTTTTGAAAAAAATTTTGTTGTTGCAAATGTGAACAGTAGCACCAGAATCAAACTACCAATTTGCAGATTTCTCACTTACTACCATATTGCACTCAGTAACCATAGCAACAATATTCTAAGAAATATCTTGCTCTACAACATTGACTTTGTTCTGTCCAGATTTTTCTTCTACTTTAACTTTCTTCCAGAACTTACATTCTTTCTTAAAATGTCCCTTTTTGCCACAATGAAAATAACTTTTATTTTTCTTATTGTTAGAAGAATCTCCTTCATATTTTCTTTTCTTTACAAATTTATTTTCAAAATTGCTTGTTTTCTAGACTCAACAACTGAATTTGATATCAAAGCATATTTTTTCTCACGAGTTCTCATTTCTTTTTCTATTCTAACATGCTTTATCAATTGGTCAATAGTGAATTCCTCAAAAGTATGCAATAATTTCTTTCTATAATCATTCCAAGTGGTTGGTAATTTTGCAATCACTGCAACCACTTGAAGTGATTCAGAAACATCAATTTTAAAATCTTTTAGTCTAGATACTAATACAAGCAATTCATCAACTTGATCAAGAATGGATTTGCCATCTATCATTTGAAATTTGAAGAATTTCATACTCAGAAATCTGTTTGTGCCTTGTTTTTCAAAAGTATATTTATTTTCTAAGGCTAGCCAGATTTCTTGTGATGATTTAGTTAGACGAAATAAATCATATAATTTGTCAGAGAGAGAGAGTTAAGTATGAAACCTCTGCAGCGTACCTCATCTTCCTCACGTTTCTTGCGAGTTGCCCTTATTTCCTCAAAATCTTCATCAGTAGGTTTTGGAATTACAGGAACATTCGCACTCAGCAAATAAACAATTCCTAATTCTGTCAAAAAGAATAGCAATCGATCTTTCCAGCGGGTGAAATTGGTTCCATGAAAACGATCCAATTTCAGCATGTCGGGTTTGAAAATCTTAGATCCAGTAGCCTCCATACTAACTTTTTAATTCCTTAAGATTGTTAGAAATAAAATGTAGATTGCAAAAATTGAAGATTGCTTTGATAGTGTATTCACTATTCTTAAGGAATTAAAACCCCACTATATTTTATTTTGGGTGTTTGCAGTATTCCTCCATGATTTTATAAAGCAAAATGTTGAACAAGATAATTAAAAAAAAATAGTAACCATACAAGTTGTAAAAGGGAACTTTTATAACAATTTAGAGATTTTGAATAGTTGTAAACGACTTTCAACGAGCATAAGAAGTTATCTTCTTATTCAAATTTAATAACCGTTAAATAATAGTTATTTGTCTTGATTAGTAATTAATTTTGAATTTAAATGATAATAATAAATGAATAATTTGAAATTAATTAATTTTAAGTTTAAAAGTAATCAATAATAAAAAGTTGTAAATTTATCAAAAACTTCAAATTATTTTAGGCCCAAGTGCCCAAATTTTGGTTTCCCTCTATATTTTTCCACTACCTATTTTATTTAAATAGTTATACTAAGTGTTTATAAACACTTAAAATCTTTTGTATCTTTTCCATGTGGGACAACACAATTTGTATAATCAACTAACTACACTAACAGTTTCTTCATTGAGTTTCGGTTAAGAGTTATTTAGTGTGTGCTTATATTTATTCCACTTTCACATTTAATTGTAAAAACCTCAAAAGTTCAAACATAAAAGCAAAAATAATGGTTTTAAAATATACATTTATTATATTGTGAAAGAAAATGTTTCTTGCATTAAATCTTACTAGGTTGAGGTTTTTTTTTTATATAACTAAAAATTTTTTGCTAAATATACATGGTTGGTTTGTTATGATTCATCAATTGCCGAATGCATCACTTGGTTAGATTGCATTTGGTGTTATACAATTCAGATTGTGGACAATGTCTATCTAAGAGTTGTTCTATGCACAAGGTGACAACAACTTTTTTATCTTTATTATTCTTATCCACTGTTTCTTTGGTCAATTATTATACTTACTAAAAAGTGTCTCATAGCTTGATCTCAATACGTTTTTTAGGTAAATTTTAATATCAAGATAAATTATCACATGATCAGGATTATAAAATTTATTTTTATTTCTTCGTTTATTTTGATAGGCGTATTTAAATATTATTTTTATTGTTTTGAGTTTTTAAATTTCAAACAATGGAATAGTAATATTATATAGCCTCTATAGCAATTCTTTTTTTATTCTATTTTAAAATTTTTTTGATATAGATTTAACAATTCTGGAGATTGTTACTTGGTGTCAATATGAATTAGTGAAACAATGCAATAGTAATATTATATAGCCTCTTTATCACTGTTTAATGTTAAAATACTGGAGAGCATTATAATTAGTGAAAATCAATATTTTTTTTTATCTAAAGTGGAATATAGTGACATGATTTTCAATTTAAACTTTTATGAAAATTGTTACTTAATATCAATATGAAGTATGAATAACTATAATACTACATATGAGCATCTAAATGCAACTTAATTCTAAATTAAATTAGTATATTCAGTTTTTGATAAAAATAAAATCTACATAATTTCTATATTATTTTTCACACATAGAATATAGTCGCACGCGAAATGCAGATCAATGACTAGTCTAATCATAATTATAACGCTGCTCTTTCTCCTTCTCTTTTTCAAAATCTAAAATTTGAAATCTCTATTTTCTTCTTACATGGGTAACTACCATTGAATTTTGTCACCCTTTTCCTTTTTATTTTTTTCTCTTTTCTTGCAAATAACAGATCTGAGTTATTGTCATCTAAATATTGAGATTTATTGTTGTTCATATCTTTAAATTTTAATCTTAGATAAAATTTTGAGTTACTGGTATTACCATTATGGTAATTTTATTTAACGTTTTTTTCATTATTTGGATAATTATGTAAAAAGAAATGTAAATCTTCCCTCCAATAAAAAGAAAAAATTTAAAAGTAATTAGAACAAACTTATAAAAAGATCATGGAGTCAAACAGTGACTATGAATAGATACTAGGTAGAGCAAGCGATCACGTATAGTACAAATATTATAATTAGATACTTCAAATTAAAATTGTACTTTCTTATTTTTTATATAAGTGGTTTATTATAAGAGTTTTTATAAAAAAATATAAAAACATATTGATATGTATTAGATATCTGTATATAGTTTCTAATTAATGAAACTTTTAGTTTGATTAAAAAAAATCGCATTTGACCACTGCTATGATTAGAATTTCATATCAATTATGAACCCAAAAAAAATTCTTATAAAAAAAATGTAAAAACTCATATAAATTGCTAAACAAACGTATCTCAACCAAAAGGCAATCATTAAGTATTGATTATCACGTTAACATTATTAGCTCTGAGAATATCGTTGCCATTTTATATATTAATAAAAAGACGATCAATAAATCAATTTGTTCTCTGGAAATAACTTATGCAAGGAAAGTGTTTTTTTAAAAAAATGTTTCCAAATAATTTATTTTCAGTTATTTAGTTGCAATATTGAAAATTAATTAAAAATTTTTAAATTTTTAATTCATAAAAATATAATAATAATAATATAAATTTTATATTTTTAAAATTTTATTATTAAATATAAAAATAATAAAAAAATAATAAATTATGAAAGTTACCGGTGACCATCGATAATAGTGATAGCCAACGGTAAATGGTGAGTGGGATAATGACTATCAATGATCAATAAATTAAAAAAAATATAGATTTATAAGGACAAAATAAATTTATCAAAGTCCATAAAATATTTTACATTCTAAAAAATATTTCACCAATGAATATTTGGTTATTTTGTAGTGTTTAAATACATTTAAATAATTCAATTATAATTATAATTATAATTTATTGGGTCGATTAGGTGAGTTGAATGTTTTCCACCTTCAAATTGAATGACCAAACATGATACATCTATTAAATACAACTGGATTTTTAGGTTGATCGTTGGACATCATAAATTTATTATTAGCAACTTTATTTCTTGTACGCGTGCATGTATAATGACAAGTGATGCCAGATGAAATTACTAAAAACTCCTTTTTCTAAATTAAATTACAAAAACTTAGTAGAGTAATTAATTCATCATTACTCGTTCATTTTGGAAGCTACTAAGTGACAACTAGCAAAGACTAATCTGTACAAATTGCATTATTAATCTTGCATGTGGGTAAACAATTCTCTTTGGTCAACCTTTCTTCATCATCAAACCCATTCATCTTTTCTTCTCTTCCCTTTTCACTCTTCTCCTCTTCTTTCTTTCTTAAAGCTTTTTCTGTATATTGTCAATCCATGGCTTCCAAGAAACATGTTACAGTGACTCCATGGACCAAGAACTCCAAAACTCATTGCAATACATTTGTTATTAGTTCTCACTTTAGATACTTTCTCCTTCTTCTATTATCTTTCTCTGTTTGGTTTCTTTCACTTTCTTGTTTCAGCTTTTCTTCTACTTATACCAAACACCTTCCTCTCCCTAATGCTGCAAAAACTAACTGCGCTTCGAACGTATCTCTCTATGTATATCAACTACCGGAAGAGTTCAACTTGGGTTTCCTCCGCGACTGCACGCATTTGAATATTTACACTAACATGTGTCCGCACGTCGCCAATCACGGCCTTGGTCAACTGCTCTCTACCCCCTCCAATGGCGGATCCTCGGTACATTTTTCCTTTTATTTCTTTATTTATTAATTTCATTAATTTTAATTTTTTTTATTATTAAATTTTTTTAACTGCAGAAAAATAAATTTCTAGATTCACTGCTCACCGCCACAAATTGGTTTGCCAGCCACCAGTTTCTTGCCGAGATGATCTTCCATGCCCGCTTAGAAAATCACCCATGTCGTACCATGGACCCTAATACTGCTAATCTCTTCTACGTGCCTTTCTACGGCGGTCTCCACGTGTCCAGCAAATTTCGTGAATTTAATCATACGGTACGCGATGATTTAGCCGTTCGACTAACAGAGTACATTCAAATTCAGCCTTGGTGGCAGAGGCATTATGGGAAGGATCATTTTTTAGCCCTGGGGAGAACCGCATGGGATTTCATGAGATCTGATGGTGTCCCAGACTTTGGAGCTAACTGCCTCCTAAATTTGCCACCTGTAAAAAACATGTCGGTGTTAACTGTAGAAAGACAACCGTGGCAAGGAACCAACCAATACGGCATACCGTATCCTTCTTATTTCCATCCCTCCAGTGCCGGTCAGATGCTGACGTGGAAGCGAAAGATGAGGCTATCAAAGCGGGAGTACCTTTTCTCATTCATAGGTGGACCACGAAAAGGAGTAGAGAAGGCAGCTATCAGGGACGAGTTAATAAGGCAATGCGAAGAGTCAACTCAGTGCAAGCTCATGAAATGCGGGAATGATGGTACAAGTAAATGCCATGAACCGAGTGAAGTGCTTAGAGTGATGAGTCAGTCAGAGTTTTGCTTGCAAGCGCCAGGAGACTCGTTCACTAGACGATCCACGTTTGATTCAGTTTTGGCAGGTTGCATACCGGTATTTTTCTCGCCGCACACGGCGTACACACAGTACAGGTGGTATTTGCCGGCGGATGGGAATGAGTATTCGGTTTATATTGAAGGGAGCGAGATTGAAAAGAGAAAGATAGAAGATGAGCTTTTGAAGCTTTCAAAGAAAAAAGTGGAGAAAATGCGAAGGAGAATAATAGAATTGATACCAGGCCTTACATATGCCCACCCCAATGCTACTGATGTTGGATTTGAAGATGCCATTGATGTCGCGGTTGCAGCACTGGGCAAACTTGCACGCACCAATATTGGTGTTGTAGTCTAAGTGCATCTCATGGATATATATTTAAGTATTAATCATATATTCTAATTGTTCTAGAGATTAATACTATTATAACTCCATATTATTTTTGTGTAAAAACAAAATAATCATATTCTTATTATTAATAGTAGCTTTTTTCTTTCGAGTGAACAATTTAATATATATAATTACCTTCATCTACTAATTATTTATTTATTTTTCACTAGGTAAAAGAAACTCTAAAAAAATTCATAATGGGTTTTGATAATTTATAACATAAAATATAATATAAGTGCGAACCAAGCTTAAAAAATTTTTAATTCAAATTAATAAATATAGAATATTTGTCTTACAAGTTAGTCTCACTAAGCAATAGTTTTGCTTAGTTGCTTTACAATAATTAGAGATGTAGATTGCTCCTATTCAATTGTTATATCAGAAAAATAGAAAATTTTTTTAAAAAATATTCTCCAATGCTAATGTCTACTTATGATGTCAAACTGATGTGTCAAAAAAATTAATAGACATTGTCTACTACACTTGGGTCTCTTAGATAATATTAATATTTATTACTTTTAATAATTGGTTGCATATTAAATTGTGGATCCAAAAAAAAAAAAAGAAAAAAGAGAATAAAAGAATATTTAAAACTAATACATTGAAGAGAGTTTTTTAAAATTTATTGTCCATAAGTAAACATTCAATTACATCATCATTCACACCTTCTATTTCGCATGACACATCAACTACAATCTACACTAACATTAGAGTTGTTTTTATGTCATCTCAAATTCAAATTTGACATAGAATTTACAATAAAGTACTTTAAAATGAAACCTAGCAGACTATCTTGGATTAACTTACACTAATGCTATATTTGGGGAAGAGAGGAAAGAAAATAAAGGACACAAAATAGGGGAAGAAAATATGAAAGAATTCCACTATTTATTTTTTCTCCTTATATTCCATCTTATGTTTGGATTGAAAGGAAAATCTAAGAGAGAAAGGAAAATAATTTTATTTTCCTTTATTTGGAAGCCTCAAATTATGGAAGAAAGAAAATGATATTATTATGAATTTATATTTTTACCATTTATAAACATTATTGGGCATCTTGTAATTAAGTTATAATTTGTTGCTTACTTTTTTTTTGTAATGCAACTGTATTCATAGATTAAATAGAATCAAACGCCAAAGCATCCAAAATAATATGAGGTGGAGAAGAACCCCACTCCACAGAGTCAGACACAGAAACAGCAGCTCGTGCTAATTGATGAGCGCACTGATTCGTTGACTTTTTAACAAAAACAGCACTAATAGATGTGAACTCA
Organism: Jatropha podagrica; assembly: GCA_947857235.1. Classification (NCBI taxonomy): domain Eukaryota; kingdom Viridiplantae; phylum Streptophyta; class Magnoliopsida; order Malpighiales; family Euphorbiaceae; genus Jatropha; species Jatropha podagrica. The sequence continues at coordinate 27,082 of CANUEP010070021.1, read as the reverse complement.
TGCAACAGTGCTTTACATTCTAAAATTAAAATCCCAAAATAAGAGGCATCAACTCTATTAATTTTCAGAGCTTGAACAACTAGCATACAATTTGTATCCATTTCAATAGAACACCCCAAATAGCCATTGAATTTTAACCAACTCAATGCCTCTTTAACATCCATTGCCTCAGCCAACAAAGCATTAAACGCACCATGGGCCCTTGTCAACTTACCATCCAAACTGTATCCATTAGCATCCTTAACAAGCCATGCAATGCCAACATAAAAATTATGCAAGTCAAAAGCAGCGTCCACATTACACTTTATTGTAGAACCACTAGGAGGTTGCCAGTGAACAGGAAAAGGGGTGTAACCAAACATGTCATAACCTTTGAACTCTGAGCAAGAACCCATTCATGCACCAGTTTCTTAGCCCGATACACATAGTCTTGTACTACAACAGCACCTTCCTCCCATATTCTCTGATTTTGACTATACCAAGTACTCCACACCAGACAAAAATACAAACCCCATTTACTATTGTCCACGACATCCCTAATAAAAGAAAGCCAACCCTGCACACTATCAAAGGCAATCCAAAAGCAGCCATCTAGCTCCTCCCAACACCCCTTTGCAAAAGCACAATAAAGAAAAATATGCAGTTGCGATTCACTTGCGATGCCACAAAACGGGACAAAAGAACGTAACGACGAAGCAAATTCTATTGCACGAGCAAAATATTCTGGGCCAATTGCCACATGAAATTTGCCACCTTCGGAGGCACTCTTACTTTACATATCCAATCCCACCCGACACCTGTATCGGTTACTGAACTCACCTACTGCCCCTTTAAACGCTTATACCCACTACGAATCGAATAAATACTCTTCGGCTCCCACCACCACGTCCAACCATCAACATGCTGCTGGCCCTGAATCTGGCAGATCGGGACATGGAGCATAAGCTCAATTTTCGCTTGCGAAAATAAATTATTTAGAATCTGTATATCCCATCCAGTATTGTAAGATAATAATAAATTGGACACCATAACACCCACTATCTCAGTAGAGTTAACACTAGTGACAAAGGGATTAGTGGGGTTCGGCAACCATGGACTCATAAAACCATCTGTTGTACGACCATCACCAATCCGCCGCAAACACCCTGCCCGTAAAAGTTGATGACTTGTAAGCACACTGGACCATATGAAGCTCGGATTTTGACCCAACTCAGCCTGTAAAAATGGAACATCTTGAAAATACCGCGCCTTATACACCCGTGAAACCAAAGCATGAGGTTCCGTAAGAAATTTCCACCCTTGTTTCGCCAACATTGCAATATTAAACTCACGAATAGTCCGAAATCCAAGACCACCTTCTGTCTTTGATGTCGCTAGCTGCTTCCACCTATGCCAATGGATCCCAATGTCACTTTCTACTGACGCTCACCACCAATATTTATTCATTAGCTTTTCAAGAGCATCACAAGTTCCTAAAGGCAGCAAAAATACACTCATAAGATAATTCGGAACTGCTTGTATTACAGTCTTGAGAAGAACCTCCTTCCCAGCTCAAGATAACAACGTGCCTTTCCACCCCTGCAGCCTACACCAAACCTTGTCCACCACAAAGTCAAACATCTCCTTCCTATTATGGCTAACAACAGTAGGCAAGCCCAAATATTGAGAAAAAGCAACAGTTTGTCGTATAGTAAGCAAGCCCCGAATCGCCTCTTGATCAGCGATTGATGTGTTCGGGCTGAACAGTACCTCAGATTTTTCATAATTTACCTACTGTCCAGATGCTCGCCAATAAAGTTCCAAGCAATGTTTGGTCATAAATGCTTCAGCTGTAGTTGCTTCGAAGAAGTACAAAGCGTCATCTGCAATAAATAGGTGACTGATTGAAGGAGCATTTCGCGATACCTTGCACCCAGAAATCTATCCCCTTCTTCAAAACTTCACAGAAGACAAGAGAGCGTTTCAGCGCAAATTATGAATAAATAGGGAGACATAGGACCACCTTGCCGTAACCTGCGCTTTGGAATTATCGGACCATAGGCCATACCATTATGGCAAATGTGATATGTTACTGTAGTAACAAGCTTCATGACCTTATCAACCCATTCTAGTGCAAAACCCAACTTCAGCATAAGCCTGGTAAAAAAACTCCATTCCACCCTATCATAGGCCTTAGACATATCCGTTTTGAGCGCAGCAATACCAAATGGGCCTTGTGATTTACGCTTTAAGCAATGCAAAACTTCAAAAGCAATCATAGCATTGCCAGTGATCAATCTAGTTGGGATAAAAGCACTCTGAGCCTCATCAATGATCAAAGGCAGGACTTGTTTTAATCTATTTGCCATTGCCTTAACCACAATTTTGTCAATTACATTACTAAGATAAATTAGGCAGAGATCAGACACAAACTCCGGTAGCTTCTTCTTAGGAATAAGGATAATATTAGTTTTGTTCAAACCAGGAAGAGGAGATCCCAAATTTAGACTGTCAAGACATGCCTCCCCAACTTTACCACCCACAATCGGCTAGAACGCTTGAAAAAAAGCCGAACTAAAGCCATCAGACCTGGAAGCTTTGTCAGGATGCATACTAAAAACGGCTTCCTTAACCTCGTCCAAACTAAAAGGTTGAAGTAACTCCCTATTATGCTCCTCCAAAACTCTAGGCTCCACACACTGTAGGACAATTTCAAAATCCCCTTTCTATGATTGAAAAAGCTTAGAATAATACCCAGTTATGATAGTATCCAAGCCCCCATTCCAATCAACCCACACCCCATTCTCATCGCATAACTGATTAATCATATTATTCTTCCTTCGACGCGAAGCCATAGATGAAAAAATTTAGTATTGAGATCACCATCTCGTAACCACAATTGCTTAGATCTCTGACGCCAATAAGCCTCTTGTTGCCGGAGCACCTCCATATAGGCAGTATGTGCAGTTTTATACAATTCAGCAGACCGAGAATCACGTCCCATTCTATACCGATGCATCTGATTTTTTACTTTGCTGCAAATTTATTTTAAATTCCATTCATTTATCCTGCCCCCACCGATGTAATACCTCTGCACATCTATGAAGTCTTTCGAAGATATCCATATTGTGATCAGACCGCCAAGCCGAACGAACCATAGTCTGGAGATTGTCCTCAGAGAGCCAGGCATTTTGAAAATGAAAATGCCTATGAGCATACCGAATGATGATAATGCCCAAAGTCATAAAAATAGCACTATGGTCACTAGTAGCTGATTCCAAATGAAAAAGTTGTGCATCCGAAAATTGACGAAGCCAACTATCAGTAGCTAGGGCCCGATCAAGTCTCTCCAAAACCCAATTTATAGTACCACGTCCCCTCTCCCATGTAAATTTATTACCTGAATAGCCAATGTCAAATAAACCACAGCAACAGATTGTGCATCGAAAACCATTGATCAACTAATGAGGATGAGAAATTCTACCAACCTTTTCATCTTGAGCCAATAAATCATTAAAATACCCCCCCCCCCCCCCCCCTCCCCCCTCCCATGGCAAAGTCGATTTATGTTTTAAAGAAAGTAAGAGGTTCCATGAATCCCGACGACGGCTTTTGTCTGGGAACCCATAAAAGCCAGTAAAATGATAAGGGTCAACACCATCAATAGAAATACATACATCAATATAATTATTATTATAACCAAGCAATGAACATGAATTTTTATCCTTCCACAACAGGGCCAAGCCCCCACCATGACCTTGAGGATTAACAACAAACAGACCCTCAAAGCCTAACAACATTTTAACTTTATTAATTTTATTCCGAGAAACTAAGGTTTCCATTAGAAACACAAACTTGGGTCTCTTGCAGGACACATAATCCTGAAGTTCACGGACTGTCCGTGGGTTCCCAAGCCCATGACAGTTCCAGCAGAGGAAACTCATTGGGCCAAGCGGGCCTAGAGTCTAGGTCCCACCTCTTCAACATGTGTTGGGTTTGCCAAAACCATTTGTAAATCACTCTTATGAACAGCAGCAGTTGTCATATCGTGGACCCTCCTCTTGGATTCCCCGATAACCAAGGCCATATTATCCGATACATGATCTACAGCATCAACGATAGCCACCGTATGCAAAACAAAATTCCCCAAGTCATAGGAAGTTGGATTTGGATATGTTGCACCGAATCCCCCAACACTCGCTTTATCATATTCCACTCGCAATGGCCCATCCCCTGCATCTCACCGGCCACTATTAAGAACCTCTGTCTCCAACAACAACCATCTGTCCCTTATGTTTTTGGAGCACCGATTGTCAGCCTGCAGCCAAGTCCCATATGTGAACTGATCATGCGTAACTTCAGGGTGCTCTAAAAGTTTAGAGGAAAATCGCTCATAATGGCCTAACAAACCACAGAAAAAATAGAATATGGACAGCCACTCATATTTGAAGGTCACCCACCCCCAATCGCCTGTGGAATACTTCATCTGAATTCGACGTTTTAACGGAGTAGTAACATCTACATAGACACGAATCCGCATAAACTCACGCCAAACAATAGAATAATTACGTAGGTCCGCTTCGACAAGATGCTAATAAAATTGCCAATATCTCTAAAAGTCTTCTCTGATCGACAACCCACCGGATAGTTATGCAATTGCACCCAAAACTCAACCGATGTAAGCGCCATATGCTTAGGATTCATCCCCTCGGGTACAACCTTCAGAATAATAAGGTTCTAACTGAAATTCCACGGTCCCCCTTTAACCACTCTGTCGCGGTCTACAAAATGCATGAATTGAATAAAAAAACCATTGTTACCCAAATCCTTCACCAACATCCCCTTCACAAGTCTCCAAACTGCAGCCATAGTTTGTTTAAAGCTCACAAAATGAATGGTTTTTCAGTATAAATTCGTCCGACAACACAAAGCGGCAGTGCAAAATCCTCCTCAACCCGTCCTTCAGTCCCGGCTACTCCCACTTCTACCCTGTTTTGGCGTTCTTCAAAATTCAAGCGAGCATAAAACTCACCCGTAAAAGAATCCAAACTGGATCCAGCCATCGAAACAAAATTGGAAAATTGCTTGTATTAGAACAAGAGAGCAAAACTTGTCACAAGAGAGCAAAATTAATTTGTTGCTTACTTGGTTAATTATACTGATCAACTAATGATTTTTCAGCATGTAGGCAAAAGAATAGAAAACTATAAAATTGATAAAAGTTTAGGAGGGTTTATTAGATTAAGAGTCTGTTAAATTCTTTCAGAGTCTATTAAAATTTTATCTTATTCAATCATATTCTTATAAAATTCATAAAAATATGATGGTATTCAATTATGACTTTGAAAATTGTATACAAATTTAATAGTATTAAAAAATTACTGATTTGTAAGAGGATTCTGTAAAATTATTGATTTCATTGGATTTTAGAGTGTTATGTATGAATAAAAGAGTCATCCATAAATTCATCATCTAACTCAAAGATTTAAAAAAAAAATTTTAAATCTAATAGAATCTTAATCCAATACACTCTTAATAGAACGAAAGCGGGGCAGGTATTTTAAACTACCTGTATAGGTATTTGTTTAAAATTTTATTATCCATATCCATTTTAAATTCATTATTTAAATACCCATATTTGAACCCATTTAAATATTTACTACCTATATCTGTCCAAAAACCCGTTTAAAGTACTTCTTAAACGGATAGGATACCCACGAATCTTTAACGATCTAAATTTGAACTTATTTAAAATATATATATATTTACTAATAATGGATAGGGTATTCACGACCGAATCCATTTAATATAGCGATTAGCAGGAGCGGCATGACTGATGATGCTAGCCCTTGCAAGCCTTTCACCGGTGGCAATAAGTTTTTAACGGAAAAAAATAATGATTTTGGATAGGATGGCACATTTTGCTTTTTAGTCCCTCATTATTTTTTAGCTTTTGATTTAGGTTAAAACCTTTTAATTTGTTCAATTAGATCTTAAAATTAATTTTAATTGGATATATAAAAATCATTGTGATTCCATCAAAGTCAATCAAAATTTATAAAAAATGTTTCACCAATTTCATATAACTTTATGGAAAATTCTAGTAGAATCTATGAAAATCTTAGAAAATACTTCAATTTTGTCAAACTCAATAATTCTTTTAAAATCTAATACAACCTTAATCAGATACACCCTAATTAATGTTTGTTAACAATACTTAATTTATTCTAAAAGTGGTTTGTTCTATAAATAAAAATTTAATATTTAATTGAATAAAAAATAATTTTCAACAACCATTTGGATGTTGAAATGGTTTTGTCCCTTGGGAATAGAGGTTCATTCCAAAATGTGGTGTCAACACAAAAGCAAAGATAAGGAGGGTATTTCAGTCATTTAATAATAAATAGAGTCATTTTCCACCACAAATTGTCTCATTTTCTCTCCAATTTGGAGAGAATATATATGTGTGAGCCCGGAAATATTTTATGGGATATTTACTTCCTTTCCTTATTTTACACGCTCTTCCAAAACCAGGTAAAATGACTTTCTCTCCGTATTTCCATCCATATTTTCATTTCTCCCGTAAAATACTTCCATGCCAAATAGGCTGTAAGGAACCAAAGAGCCCAAAACCCAAGGCAAATATAATTAAGGGATAATTATTATTACATTCTTTTATAACGTCATATTCACTAATCAATCCTTGTTTTTTTTAAATATATTAAAACATCTCTATATATATGAGTTCCATTGCAATGTTTAATCCTTGCATCTTATTAAGTTTGCATTTAGAGGGTTTAGGCATCATTAAAAGGTAAAAAAATACAACATAACATTAAAAGAGACAGTGGAGAGCACAAGCATGGCGTGCTAGACAGCATGGCCTTACTAAAAGGGTCACATATTACACCTATAGCTAGTAGGAAGCACAGGATGGGCATGCTACATGGCATGGCCATGCTAGAAGGCTAGTTTCAGCACGCACATGGGTTAGTACGTAACACGGGCTGGGTGTGCCAGAACTAGTTTTACTATTTGATTCATAAATTGAGCTATGATTATTTGGACTTGACACAAGAGGATGTGTTGAAAAGATAACAAATAAATCTACAAATTTTATGGAGGACCCTACTCACAATCTAGACATTTTAATAGCCAAAATGAGCAATCAATCTGAATATATATGTTAGATGTCATGACAGAACCAATTTTGATATTTAGATCATAACTTGAGCTACGGATATCCAAATTAGACACAAAAAGATGTTTTAAAAAGTTAAGAAGTAGAGCTGTAACTTTTGTGAAGAGCTCAAATATAGATGAAAAATGTAAAGGGTCCAAAAATAAGTTCAAAACCGAACTAATAAAACATTCAGTATCAAAATTTATCACTTCGAGCAATTTACACAAAATTTTTAATTTTACACTTAAAAACATCCATCCTCAAAATCAATAAATGAGAAAAGAATGATGTTTATGATCACCAACATCAATAAATTAAATCAACTAAATATATATTTGCAGAGTACAAACCTTAGATTCCATAATAGCAACTAAAGTTCACAATCATGCTTTTCCTTTGCCCTTGTCAACCTTAGAAAGTTCATCCTTCTCTTGATTATGCAATCCTTCTATAAACATAGCCCTCTTAAACCTTAAATCATTACTCTTATATTACTAACTCTCAATTTATTATTTGATTGTAGGTTTCTATGATGGAGATCATAGGAATGGAAGAAGAGTTTCTTCCTTCTCTCCCTATCTCTTCACTCTTGTGTGTGTGTGTGTGTTTGTGAAGATGGCAGCACTCTCATCTAAGATGAGAGTGTTGACCGCTCTTATTAGATTTAGGATAACAAATCAGTTTTTTTTTTTTTTTTTTTTTATTACACAAAATGGTTCATAATCAAATAAGCCCAATTATAAAACCAAAACCTATTTAATAAAATACCCATAAATAGATATCAAATTTATATATGTAAAACTATATTTTGAATAATCCATTTTATAACAATACTTAACAATTATCAATAACTCATATCTTGAAAACCAAATCCCAATCCTAAATATCTAGGTGCAATTAGAATGGTATCACATTCAATTCCATAACAAGACTTCCTAAGGCACAACCTCATAATTCACAATCAAAAAATCATTTTGTGCATGGAGAATCACACAAATAACATGCAATGCATGAATCACTGTATAGACTCAATGATCATTAAAATATCCAAATTGAAAATCGTACAAGAACCCAATTTGTTGTTAATTAGCAATCCAATAAGCTATTATTCATAAATTTTAAAATTCAGGGCATTACAGTATCAATGCTAAGGAATTATATTTTTTATTCGTCTCCCATGTTGGAGCCACAAGAAGTCCAAGTCAACAAAGACTTGACTTATAAAGAGATACCAGTTAGGATTCTTGATTTTCAAATTCATAAACTCTGGTCTAAAGAGATTCTTTTGGTCAAAGTATCATGGAGAAATCATTCTATTGAGGAGTCCAGGTGAAAAGTGGCGACTGAGATGCAAGAGAGATACTCTTACCTTTTTCATTATGAGTGAGAGATTCTATCTTTCTAGTAATTGGCTTGATTTATTTTTGTTTCATTGAATATGATCTTTCCTTAATATTTTTTGTATATTCTCTGCTTGATATATCGTCCTATCCCATTATTTCTAAAATTCAAGGATGAATTTTTATAAGAAAGAGAGATTAAAATACCCAAAATTTTTAATTTAAAAAATTATTCATTTAAAATTTAATTGTGAAATTTTAACTAATAAAATTACGCCACATGATATTTTATTTAGACCCAAAAACCCATTTGGTTTGTCGAAAATCGATTGAAAAGCCAAGTTAACTTGTTGACTCAGGCCAAACCAGTTCGAATCGAACTAGGATAACCCAGAGGCTTCTAAAAACCCTATCACTTATTATTATTTTCCTCCCCTCTCTCCATTATTGCACCACTTCTATCCCTCTCTCACTCTCTCTCTCTCTGTCTCTCTCTGTCTCTCTCTCTCTCTCTCTCTCTCTCTCTCTCTCTCTCTCTCTTTCTTTCTTTCTTTCTTTCTTTCTTTCTTTCTTTCTTTCTATCTTTCTTTCTTTCTTTCTTTCTATCTTTCTTCTCCCTTTTTCTCTCAATCTCACTATCTCTCTCACTGTGCTGCCATAACCACCACATGCCCATAGCGCCGCCAAAATCACCATAGCAACACTGCACCACCTTTAGCTATGCCTCAGCTCCTCCTCATCTTGTCTTGTGTTGGCCACAGTAGTAACGCCACCCACCTGTGTCGTGCCACCTCCAGCAGTTCCTCTCCTTCGCGCGTGATAATAGCCAGCCTCCGCACTGCTCTGTCGCTCGAACCTTTAAGAAAGCCTCAATTGCGCCAGCCACCGTCTCTAGCCAACAATGTCTAGAACGACGCGATCTCAGCCACTGTCCTCATGATCCGATGATTCCAGGAGCTAGGTTCTTTGATCCGGCGGTCCTTTGCTCGGATCAACTCTAGCCTTTTTTTTCTTAGCACCAATTGTTAGGATCGTCCGAGCTCATCCACTGCTCCTCCAAACTAGAATCAGAACTAGGATTTGGATATGCCACTATCACTGTGAGTAATAATAAATAGTGCATAATATGTATTTTCATATCATCATAATTTTATTGATATATTATATTATTATATATTTTTATATCAAATTATGTTATATTATTATTTAATAATTGTATAATTATATTTTATAATTGCATATCAATTACTGATCTAATGTTGTGCAATTGGATGAATTGCTTGATTAAATGTACTGTGATAAGGACTGCATTATTTGTGTGGAATTGAGATGATGTGGGTAACCATGGGTTTATGAGGGTTGTCTTTGATACCGTTGGCCATATATAGGGAGATCGGCACTCTTGTGTTCATATGATGATATATGGATACAATATAGATAATTATAGGGTGACCTCCTGTTGGTATGAAAAAGAAAAGAGAGTATGGAAAAACAATGAAAGGATTGATCAAGTGAGGATTAGACAAGTCAGCCATATATGGGGATCGATTTTCTAGTATGCACATTATGAGAGGGTGAGCCATATGGGAGAATGGCTCATTGGAAGTTTAGGTGATGCTACAGACTACTTTCCACGTGGTTGATTATTTGAAGATAAAATATTTATGGATACTGATATTGTGATATATGCATGATTGGTTGGGTGATCATTTTAGAAATTTTAGTTGCATTTCGCATGATTGCTTGTTCATACATTATTTATTATTATTCACTGAGTTGCAAAACTCACCATCTCCCCCTCTCTTACTCAACCTTTCAAGAAGTAGGAGTTCTCTCTATGACAGATCAAGCTCTATAATCTTCTCCACAATGCTATAAAAGTATATTTCTAAATTTATACAATTAATTAAAATAATGTATTGCTACTTTAAGAGTTTTTTGTTTCAAGATACATTGAACTCCGCAGTTGTAGGATGAATGTATTTTAATAGTGTATTATTATGAATGAGCTATTTTATGGAATTATGATTGTCCTAATTATTTATTTGGATTCATGTGTGACCAGTAACCATATTATGATTAAGATTTATTAGGCTCGAGCTTATGTGATTAATTATGATATTTACTATTGGGGCGAGATTATATAATTATTGGATTCATACAGTTAAAAATTGTTATGTGCTCACAATTGTTAGAGAACAGATAAGTTTGTGTGGACTATACAGTTTAGGCTTACTATGATTCTTGAGAGCCTTAAACTTACCTAGGGTCTAGTGCGCTCCCGCCAATGATTTCGGGTTGTGACAATGACGCATTTTGCATTTGGGTCCCTCATTATTTTCATTTTTTCATTAGACTTCAAAACCTTTTAATTTGTTCAATTTGGTTCTAAAATTTATTTTAATTGGATATATAAAACCATTTTAATTCCATTAAAGTCAATCAAAATCTATAAAAAAAATAGCACCAATTCTATAAAACTTTGTGTGAAATTCTAGTGAAATGTGTGTAAATTTTAGAAAATCCTTTAATTCCGTCAAAGTCAATAATTCTTTTAAAACTTAAAACAATTCTAATCCCATTCACCCATAATACTCCATTTTTAAGTTTCAATATTTTGAATAATTCCCATTGAGGCCCATCCCATGCACACAAACTCTATATTGCGTCAGAAGTTATGCACCAACAAAGATTGACCAAATTACATTCCTTCGCGTGATTAGGACACGGAAATGGCTGCATGTGCTGAGGAAATCTCATTAATTATAACCTGTCTCTATAGTTATCATCTTTCCTGATTTTTTTTTTTTCTTTTTGAGATATCGTTACCAAAATTAAACCCATGTTGTTCTTTCTTTTTTTTTTTTCTTTTTCTGGAGCATGAAATTATCATGCAAACCAAACAAACACTTCTCCATTTCCTTTTTCTGTATCATCATGGCTTCTAACAAACATCTTATTGCATCTCCATGGGCCAAAACTATAGAAACTCATCCCAACACATTTAGAATTAATTCTTACTTAAGATACTTTCTCCTCCTTTTAATCTTTTTCTCTGTTTGGTTTCTTTTACTTTCTTGTTTTAGCTTTTCCTTTACTTATACTAAACATCTTCCTCTTCGCATTGCCTAAAAAATAAACTGCCCAGGAAATGTATCTCTCTATGTATATCAACTACCACCAGAATTCAACTTGGGTCTCCTCCGCGACTGCTCCCATCTGAATATTCACACTAACATGTGTCCGCATGTAGCCAATCACGGCCTCGGTCAACTCCTCTCTACCACCAGCAGTGGCAGCTCCAAGGTAATTTACGTTTAGAACACTGAGATTGAGGTTTTAAAAATAAAATTTTAAATTTCTGGAAATGAATATGTATAATTTTTAAAATATGAATATAACATAAAAAATTCGATATTTGTTATTATTATTATTATTATTATTTGAGTTGGTTCCGGTTTAAAACTATGAAGAACATTTTTTTAAAAAAAATCCAAGCTTGTTTTTTTATTCTAATTTTTTTAAATAAATTTTAAAAAATTTGATTAAATTGGTTTAGTGTGTATTATTATTATTATTATTATTATTCATTTAAGCTATTTAAAAAATTTGAAATAAATTATTCAATTTTAGTTTCAAAATAAAATCAGAATTGATAGTTTAAAAATCTCGTCCTAAAATCAGTTCGGTTTCGATTTCATCTTCTTACAATTAGAACAAGTGTTTTGAAATAGAAATCCATTATTTTGAAACCATGGTCATATTTAAATAGAAGGAATAGCTTCAAACTAGGACTAATTTCATCCGTGTGTATATATTTGTGTAAATTTTTTATTTAATTATATATATTTTAAACTGCAGATAAAAAATTTTCTTGATTTACCACGGACCGGGGCCAATTGGTTCGCCACAAACCAATTTGTTGCCGAGATGATCTTTCACGCCCGCTTAGAAAACCACCCATGTCGTACCATGGACCCCGCTACTGCTAATCTCTTCTACGTGCCTTTCTACGGAGGTCTCCACATGTCCAGCATGTCTCGCGAATCCAATCTTACAGTACGCGATGAGTTAGCCGTCCGATTAATAGAGTACATTAAAAATCATCCTTGGTGGCAGAGGCATCATGGTGAGGATCATTTTTTAGTCCTGGGGAGAACCGCATGGGATTTCATGAGATCTGATAGTGGGCCAGACATTGGAGCCGGCTGCCTCCTAAATTTGCCACTTGTAAAAAGCATGACCGTGTTAACTCTAGAGAGACAGCCATGGCGAGGAACCAGCCAATACGGCATTCCGTATCCTTCTTATTTCCATCCGTCCAGTGTCGTTCAGATGCTTATGTGGCAGCGCAAGATGAGGCTATCAAAGCGAATCCACCTTTTCTCTTTTATTGGCGGTGCACGGAAGGGAATAGAGAAAGCGGCGATCCGAGACCAGTTAATAAGGCAATGCGACGAGTCAACTCAGTGCAAGCTATTGAAATGCAGGAATGATGGTACAAGAAAATGTCATGAACCGACTGAGGTGCTCAGAGTAATGAGTCAATCCGAGTTTTGCTTGCAAGCGCCAGGAGACTCGTTCACTAGACGATCCACGTTTGACTCAGTATTGGCGGGTTGCATACCGGTGTTTTCCTCCCCGCACTCAGCATACACCCAGTATAGGTGGTATTTGCCGGCGGATGGGAATGAGTATTCGGTTTATATTGAAGGGAGTGAGATTGAGAAGAGAAAGATAGAAGAAGAGCTTTTGAAGATTTCGAAGGAGAAGGTGGAGAGAATGCGAAGGAGAATAATAAAGTTAATGCCAAGTCTTACATATGCTCACACCAATGCTACTGATGTTGGATTCGAAGATGCCATCGATGTCGCAGTTGCAGCACTTGCCAAACTTGTACGCGTCAAGATAGGTGTTGCAGAGTAATTGCATCTACTGATTAATACTCTTATATCTCCATAATTAAAAAAAAAAAGTTCTTTAAAGCAATAGAAATCGAATTCTAATTATTAAGAGTAATTCTTTCCTTTGGAAGAATATTTTAAATATAAGAGTAGAATTTTTCATGTATAACTAGTTCTTTTGTGAAGTGCGACGCACATTGACTATATAAGTATATACTTATTTTTTATACTCTTTTAATTTTTTCATTTATATAATTAAAATATAAATTCTTATTTAGATTACAATAAATATATTGGTTTTTATATATAGTAAAACATTTTTTTAACTATATTTTTTGCACTATAATATGCATTGATAAAAAAAATTTGATATATTTATTTCTCCTTTCAAAATAGCAATTTAAATATAAAATATGGACTTATATTCTCTTCAATATACTTATTCATTATTGATATAGTTTTTATAATTTTTATCGTATGCTAATAGCTTTTATTTTATGTTTTATAATTGAGTTACATGTTTTGTTAATAATTTTCACTATAATCTTTTTTATTAAATAAATATACTTTAACAATGGCATAAGAAATCAACCTAATAAATCAAATTAAATATTTGCTAACTTTTTTGAATATGCGCTTGCATATATTTGCGCTTGTTAATCTACTCATTATTTATTTTTTATTATTTTTTTACTTATAATATACTTAAAATATAATAATATTTTAAATTAGATTTAAAATTTAAATTTAAATTAAAAATTCTAACTATTATTTACTCTAGTAATTTTTTTATAATTCCTAAAATTCTTATAATTAAGGAATAAAATATAATTAATAATTTATGTTCTTATTAATTAAACCAATAAACAATATGTATAGATATAATTTATACTTACTAATTTAATAGTGCAAAATTGCAGTACAGTTTTTTTCCAATAAAACTAATGTGTTAGTTTTTATTTTATCTAATTAATAATTATTTAATATTTTGAATATTTTTTCTTTAGTCGTAGATCATTCTAGTTTAAAATAACACATTTGATTCAAGAGAATGACTTCCAATAAGAAATATAAATAAAAATTATTATGTTAATTTGTAAATTGAGAAAGTTAAAATATAAAATTAATACATGATTAAGAATATATACAATATTAAATGTAGATATTATGGTATCAATTCATACAATAAATTATACTTACTGCAAGAAAAATACATGATTGCAAACTCAATAATCCAAAATTAGCAAAATTTAATGTAATAATTCTTGATAGTCAAAAGTAATAAATTCTTAATAATAAAAAGTAATTAAAACTAAACGTATATATATTAGTATAATAGGACAAATTTTTAATTATAATAGAATTACATTATTGATGGGTGTCGAGGCCACAAAAAATAATTCCTAGTTTCTTAATCTAGATAAATTGTAAATAGCGAAAAAAAATGTCGAACCCTAGAGACTAACAAAACCTAATTTTTAATTTGAAATCAGTTTATAAAGACAAACAAAAGGGGGGTTTTGATTAAATAGCAATTAAAAATAATATCTAAGTAATAGAAAGCGATAAAATAAATATTAAATACCAATAGAAGAAATGATTTAGCCAAGGGTGATTCACAACATGAGATTCTCTTGATCGATTATTGATACAAATATAATTCTAAAAATTGAAAGACTGACAGGTTATAATTTTTGGACAGGTGCCTCCGAAAAGTCTTTCTGTAATATTAGATTAGACAGACAAAGTGCTCAAATAATCCCTAATCAGCGAACAATCTAAAACAAACGATAGAATTTAATTCACTAACAGCAGTACAAACTAGAAAGACTCTGCCCTATTCAACAAACTCACAAGCGTGGTTCATTTAAAACAGATTGTGGGTTTCCATAATACAATCTGAAGGCTTGGACGCAGTCAAATTATATTATTTGCTACTTATTCAATTCAGTTAGACAATACGAATCTCAACCTTATTGATAACTATGTGCTTTCCTATAGATTGAATAATGGGCCCTTATTGAATAAATAATAAGAAAACACTAGAGATGGGGTTTCTCATAAACTCAGAAAACACACAAAAGCCAATCAAATTTGAAGAGTATACTTATCGCGTTTAGATCTCATGATTGTGAAGAATCCCTACTTGAATTCAATCCTTGATTGAAAATATTGAGCTTAGCCGCTCATGGCTATGAAGAACACGAAGAAATAAAAATAGATCTGGTATTTTATTTTAAGTGTAGAAATGAAAGTCAAGAGGAAGAGGAGTCGATCCCCTTTACAAATCTTCTAATACTATTTATAAAGAAAAGAAAACCCTAAAACTAAATAATATCTTTTAAAAAAAATCTAAAATATTTAATTATCTATAAAATCTCTAAAAATTCGGGCCAATTTGTGTTTAAAAGATTTTCTAGCGTCTGGTAAGATTTGTAAAAATCTAGGTCACAGTTCTTTAGCGCTTGCCCAAGCGCTATTGCAAAATATCTAAGAGCTTTTCTCTCAGCTATAGGTGCGAACTACATAGCGCTTGCCCAAGCGCTATGCCAGGACTTCCAGAAGCGTTTCTCTTTCCTGTGGTCTGACTCCATAGCGCTTGCCCAAGTATTATTACAATACTTCCAGCAACATTTCTCTCTCTTAGACCGGTCTCTCCTTATGCTTGCCCAAGCGCTAACTGCAGACTTTCAGAAGCATTTTTAAAGACTTAGCACCAATTTAATAGCTTCATCAAAATTTCATGAAATTAGCCTCTAAAACTTCCTTTTCAACAAATGTAGCATTTTCTATGGAAAATATGAAAACCAAGTAAAAAGCCTTCATTTAAACCAAAAATCACCCATAAACAATAATCAAATATATAATATTTTATGCTAAATTTACACCCTTTTAGAAAATGATTTGGACTATGGTCCCTTCTTGACATTTGTAGAATTTTGTCTTATCTTTCTAAGGAATTAAGTTTACTCAATTTGAATTCCTAGAACTTCAGTTAGACCTTGAGAACACAGCAAATGTCAGGTTTATGAAAATGCTAGAAATTTTTTCATTTAAGTAATTTTATATTATATTAAGTATATCTATTTTGAATATGTCCATTTGAATTTATTTTATTAAATATAAAAAAGAGAGGATGTGATAATTTTAGTAAGTTATAAGTTTATGAAATTTTGTGAGAAATATGTTAAGTTATAAGATATTTTGCAAAGGATTTATGTATACATAATAAGTGTTAATTTTAAAATGTTTTTGGATAAGAAATGGTGAATGAGAAATGAGACTATTTATGGAAGAATTTAATTATTCTAAGCTCTACCGTACGTGATTGACATGTGGTATGATGATATTTTTGTAATATATGAGCATGCTCGGGTTATCAACCCGTATTATTGGTGGAGCTATGATCATATGCTACGATTATCAGCCCTTATAAATAGGCGGACGCACTTATTATTGTGGTGCTTGCGCAGATCACGGTGGCCTCAGGCCACGATTATGTAATTGGTGGGTCGCACTTTCACAGGCCACGATTATATGATTGGTGGGTGGCGCTTTCACAAGCCACGATCGATTCTACTTACATTCTTTTGGTATCGGTATGAGCTTTAGATAAAATAAAAATAGAAATTTTAATTTATTATATTGAAACCGAAAAACATATTGGCATTTATGATTTTTTCTTATTTATTTTGAGTTGGTATAAATTTTAAGTGTGAATTTCTTATGATCTTTCAAATATTTGGATTTAATTAATACGATTTTGGTGTTTAAAAAAAATATTATTTGAAATTATTTATTTGGTGTTCTTTGGATATTTTAAATTTATAAATATTTAGCATCACTGAGTCTTCCACTCAGCACGTTGATTTTCATCAAGCGCAGGTTAGGAGCGAAGGGCATCTGACGGGACCAAAAGAGGGCATCAGAGTAGATTTAGCATTTTGGGTAGGACATGTATATTAATGTAAAATATAGCATGTATAGACCTACAGTAACAACATTGAATTTGTAAATATTGAGAATGTAAATAATGAGATTTGTGGATATATATAAGTGTTATTATTTGATTATTTGAATGGTGAATGTATGATGACATATTTAGTTGTCTCGAATGATGAAATATTACCATGGTTGTTAATAGAATTATTATAATATTTAGAAGTGCTGCGTGACCTTTGTAATGATTTGGAGTTGAGGTTTAGAGGTTGACATTGAAAGTGTATAAATTTTCTTTGTGTGGCAAGTTAAATTTTAGGGGAAACTCTTTCAAAATTTTCATAGTAATTTCCTAAACTTTATTTTTAGAAACAGTGAGTAACATAAGATGAAGCATCTAATATAGGATTTAGAGACAGTGAGTAACATAAGATGGTGTTCCGGCATCGAATGTGGCATCCGCCGTTTGGTTCTCTGGGATTGGGTGGTGGGTGTTACAATTTTAGACACCCAATGTCCCCCGATCGTACTTTTTTATATTCTATAGATAAATAAAAATTATTTTTATTTTATTTTTTAGCCAATCAAAATGATGAAATCATTTTAAAAATAATAAAATTATATTTCTTAATAGAAAGAATATGATTTGAAATAATAAGATATCAATATAGTTACCAAATTAGAGATGTAACAACCCGATTTCTGAGTATTTGATAAAATATAAGAAATACAAAGGTTATTACCAATTACTAATAGTTAATTGTTAAAAATAAAATTATAATGATTATTGGTAATAATTTGTATTAATACGATTATATGAAAGAATATTGAAAGTAAAAGAGAATAAGAAATTTGTGTTGACATTTACTTTGTATCTTAAAAATATATATATATATATATATATATATATATATATATATATATATATATATATATATATATGAATATGAAGGTAATTAAAATTAAATTTAAAAGTAAATGTTTTATTATTAATAAACCGGACCCATAAATTAGTTAGAATCTTTAAACCATATGAAAAACCTATAAATTAGTTAAAAACAGGAGCAAACCACTGCATTGGACCGAATCGGTTCGAATCGAATCGAACCATTGAGAGATCCCTAGATATTTTCTTTTCTTTCTTTCTTTACCATTCTTCAATGTTGCCTCACTCTATCTTCCTCATCCTCCTCCTCCTCCTCCTCTTCTTCTTCTTCTCCATACTTGACCAAGCAAAAAGGAGGTGAAAATCAAAGAATTTTCAAGTAATTCTTAAGGAAAGATTGATTATCTTCTCTTCCTCTTCATTTCCCATGATTTTATTTTTGATATCCATGAACTATGATATGAGGTGTTTATTTATTATTGCTGACTTAGTGGAGATGATGTAATTATAAGTGCTTTCAAGGTGATTGAAGGTGATTAAAGATGATTAAACATGAATTTGAAGTCCAGATTGCATAATTAACTAACTTAGATGATTTTAGTCATTTAATTGATAATCTTGTTAAGTTTTAATATCAAATATGTGCAGCGAAATAATATAATTAAAACAGTTAATTATACCAACATGGATCCGTTTAAATGAATAAAACAACAAAGTTTATTTAGAAGAATACCTCTTTTGCAGATTCTTCGAAACTTTGATCTACGCGGCTAGGTTGTCACAAACAAGCCGTCCAAACGTTCGGCCTCTAATAGTATCCACATGAATGGACAATCAAAAAACTCTAAAATTATTTTAGAGGGTTGAGAGATTAGAGTGTATGATGGTGCTAGCTACCGTAGGGTCTTTGTTTAGTTTTGTGGCTATGAGCAATAGCTCATTCTCATGTTCAGCTAGTCTATACTGTTTCTTAAACCTTATATAGGAAAACCCTAGGTCACAAATAAATTAATTATAATTAATTATTTAAACCTTTTAAATAAATAAATTATAACTAAATATATATGTGTGTATTTATTTATTTAAACAATTTAAATAAATAAATCATAATACATATATTAATAGAGTTTTCAATTTAATAAATTATATTTATTTATTTAACTATTTAAATAAGTAAATCATAATTAAAATATTAGTTTTATTTAATCTAAAATTTATCTTAATAAATTTTAGACATAAATCAATTAAGTCAATATAATAATTTAGGTAAAATTGTAATCAAATATAAATTACAACTTTATCCTTAACTCCACAAAACTTATTTGTAATCGAGTCATACTTGATTTGATTTCTCATTTTCACTCTCTCATATCCATTCTTATGTGTGTGATCTTCTAGGTTACAAATATGTTGGCAATAAATATTAATTAATTAATATTTAAAGGTCAAGTACACTGTTTAACAACATGTCAAGACTATCTAAATATCTAAAAAGTCAAAGTGGTTTGACTTAACCTTTCAGTGCATGATTTATCAGTGAAATTAATATCCTTTCATCATTAATGTTTTGATTTAGTAATTAGGCATGGAGTGTGTCTACTTACTAAATCATATTAGTTCTCTGAACCTTAGCCATTGATCAATTGAACAAAATTTCAAATCTCATTTGCTAATTTCATTCTACCTTGCGCAAGGATTTCTTAATCAATACTAGTAGAGAACAATTAGAACATTTTCCTAATTTACCTAAGGTGATGAATCCTCTTTTAATTATACAAGTATCTCCATATAGTTTCTATTATGTCCAATTAATCATTACTTATTATTCATATAATGAATAATGTGAATGAAGAATTAAAACATAATCATCGCTATATAAGATAGCTTAGTAATCTCAAGTAAAAAAGATCACTTATATAACCATCTCTTGAGTATTCCATAGACACAAGTAACTCTCCATATGAAATTCTCATACTGGTCAATTCAATTAACTTGTTTAAACAACAGGCACCTACATGTTAGTTCTAGATATCACATATATCTCAACTTATGAGAACAGCTACTTCCCTGAGGAAAGAACATAATATGTACTAGTCTCAACAGCTTTAATCATTATCCAATAATGAGGAGAACATTGACTAGGAATATTTAGAGACATTGCTTTAATGCAAATATAAAACTCATAATTATAATCACATTAAAATTTATTTTGCAAAGCAGTATTGTCTCATGGACTTTATCTTTTATCAAGATTCAATCAATATAATATAAAAGATAAATAAATGCCTTTTATTAATAATCAAATATTTATTACATAAAATATTATATCCAAAATATAACCAATTAAATTGGCTATAGGACATATAACTAACAATCTCCCACTTGCACTAAAACCAATTACCAATTTGTTTAATCCCATAAGCATCTATATGTCGATCATGATTCTTTTGGGATAGTTCCTTAGTAAGAGGATCTGCAAGATTTTCTTCAATGGGTACTCGCTTTATCTCTATATCATTTCTTTGAATGATCTCTCTAATCAAGTGGAATTGTCTATGTAACACCCGTTGCCAAATCTCAGAGAACCAGACGGCGGATGTTACATTTGGTGCCAAAAAACCGTCTTATATCACTTATAAACTTTAGATCACATATTAGAGGTTGTTAGATTTTCATCAGGAGGCAAGTAATTAAAATTTAAAAGTAATATTTAAGGAAATTCCTATGAAAAATTTGTAAGAGTTTCCCCAATATAAATTCTCCTCCAATAAACTCAAAAACACACAGCACTTCTAAATGTATGTATCCATTCACATAAGTCCTATAATGCTAATACACCATTCATTCCAAGAATAAATATATTAACATTTATACATCATAACTATAATAAGATCAAAATACTTAATAACCATCAATCTCTTTAATTACATTATCAATATTTACAACTTCAACACTATTGATAATAAGTCTATACATGTCATAATTACAATTTACTATATATCCTACTCAAAATGCTAATTCTACTATGATGCTACCTCTTCGGTTTTCACGTAGCACCCACAGCTCACAACCTGTGCGTGATAAAAATCAATGCACCGAGTGGAAGACTCAATGGTGCTAACTAATTATCAATTAAAATAGCAAAAAATGCGAAGGTAACAAATCTCAAATATGTTTCAAAATAATCAAATCAAAATATATGATAAACACTGAAAAACATGCTAATTAAATCAAATATTTCTAAAACCATAAGAAATTTCACTTTTAAAGAACATTTCATTATCCACTAAAAATAAGATAAATATCACAAGTGCAAATATGTCTTCGATTTTTTTATAACGAAATAAATTTTCATTCTTAATTAAGGGCTCGTACACATACAGAAAAGAAATATAACTAGATACATTTAATCGTGGCCCGTGAAACCGTCACCTCATATCTCATAATCGTGGCCTGTGAAACCGCCACCATATATCACATAACCGTGGCCTGTGCAAGCACCACTACCAATAATAAGCGTGTTCGCCTATTTATAAGGGCTGATAACCTTAGCATATGATCATAGCTTTCATAAAACAAAATGGGCTGATAACCCAAGCATGCTCATATATCAATATCAATCTCATTTTACTATATTTCAATCATGTATAGTGGAGCCCAAAATCAAAATTTTCTTTTACAAATAATCATGTTAATGGTTCACAATTCTTTACTCAAAACACTTTCACTTAAATACTCATTATTTCAAAATCACTTAACTTACAACTTACAAAACCACCACATTCTCCTTTTCTCATGCTTAACAAATTCAAGTCAGCATATTAAAAAAAAAATATACTTATTATGATATCAAAATACTTAAATCAAACTTTAAAAGAAATGAAAACCAATTCTTACCTAGTATAGAGGTTCGACCTCTTTATGCCAACAAAGGAGGAAAGGCTTCCTCCATCAAAAACCATAATTACTAACTCAAAACTATTAAAATACATCACTTTCATTTGTTAATTTTAAAACCTTCTTTAAGTCATGAAAATCACTAAAATTCAAATTTGAGCTTTAAACCATCCTGAAATTACTTATTAACAAACTCATTTAAATTAGTATCAAGCTTAAAAATCAAGAAAATGCCAAGGCCCTTCACCTTATCAAGGTTTGGCCTCTTCTTCCAAAACAATGGGGAAATGTTTTCTTTTCAAAATAGCCACACTCATTTAAATAAAATTAATTTCAAAAATCATTTACAATCAAAGGAAAACAAAAGCAAAAAAAAAAAAAAAAATCAAAGCCCTTCCTTTAAGGAGGGTTCGGCCAAAAGAAGGGGAAAGAGAAAGGGGTGCTCTCCTTCTCTTTTAAGCATTCCCTTATGCTTATTAAGCATGAATAATCATATTAAAATAATCACAATGCATTTCCCCATCTCATTTCACACAATTTCTCCAAAACCATTCAAAATTCAGTTTCCAATCCATTTCTATATCCAATATGAGATTTTGAGTCATATTCCTTTGCCATTCCATTTCTGAATAGTTTCCATTACTATTCTATAATTTTCTTGTAGTAATTTATTTATTTTTGACAGATAGATATAGTTAGATGATAATCGAACGATTTAATTATTTACTAACTAAGAAAGTTAAATCACTAGAAAACTATTTTCTATGCTTTGCTTGGTTTAAAAAAAATCAGGGTATTACATTTCCAATAGAAACTTCTATTTCACGATTAAAAATTTTCAAGATCGCAATTTTCTAATAAAAGACCGAACTTTAATAAGCCCTAGAAATTACAAGCAACAAAAAAAAATATTTCCTACTTATTGTTTCCAATGTTTATGAATTTATCTCTAACTTAAACTCTAATATATTATCTCTAAACCAAACTCTAATACAATTATAATGTTTAAATATCACTCTCCCCTTTTGAATTTGAACTTAAGTGATGGTGTTGCTTAAAACCTCTACTCTTTAACCTTCTCCTTGTCCTTGGAGGAGGGTTCTCCAACTTCTTCAAAGTAGAAGAAACATCCATTAAAATAAAAAATTAACAAAGAAATTGAATGGAACAGGATTTAATGCATTAATCCCATGCCTAAACCTTGAATTCTACTTATTAAATCATAAAACTCAAAAACCACAACTTACTTGCTTCAATGGCAACTTCAAATTCCAAGCTTAGGAACTCCAAATTTCAACTCCCTTTATTTAGTTCTTATGCTTTAATCATTTATCCAAGGCTTAATTAGGTGGTTTTGTGTAGTTTAGAAGTAACAAATTCAAGAAAATGGAAGAGAAAGAAAGAGAAAAGACTGGCGTGGAGGATGAGAGGAAGAAGAAGAAGATGAAGATGAAAATGTAGGTGTTGCTTGGTGAGTGGTAGATTTTAGGTGGAAAAGTCAAACTTGACTTCTCAGTTTATGCTAAATCATAGGCCATGATCAAGTCCTTAGTAATCTCATCTAATGGCTCTAAATATTCCTCAAATAATTCTCTTCCAATTATTATTTAACTCCACCAAACAATTAAATTAACTCCGCAAAAATAATTCCTCATTTATTCCTTAATATATCACACTAGAAATAATATTTATTAAATGCCTTAATCCACAAAAAATATTCATGAATATTTTTTACCCACCTAAATCGTGCAAACATGCTCCCAAAATATTAAATAAAATATTACACAGAGTAATTTTTTCGGACCAAAATAATACCAAGCCCTGGATCGATGGTATTATTCATAGACCGGTAAATCACTATTAACGACACTGAAAAATAGTCTGTTGCAGTCTAAGTACATGTTCGGATTTTTAATGAGACCTTAGCTCCTTTGCTTGAGCAATGGCCTCATTGTTGTCGCAGTATAATGAAACTGGATCAACAATGCTTGGAACCACATTAAGTTCAGTAGTGAACTTCCTAATCCAAACAACTTCTTTCGCTCCCTTTGATGCAGAGATGTGCTCAGCCTCAATTGTACAATCAGTAGTGGTTTCTTGCTTATAACTTTTTCAACTCACAGCTCCACCATTTTAGTAAAAATATACCCAAATTGTGATTTACAATTATCTATATCTGATTGAAAACTTGCATCGGTATATCCTTGAACTCTTAGCTCATCAGTCCCTCCATAAACTAGAAAAGAATCCTTAGTTCTTTTCAAATACTTCAGGATGGTTTTAACAACAATCTAGTGACCTTCACCTAGATCTGACTGATATCAACTCGTTATGCTTAGTGCATAAGATACATCTGGTCTAGTGCAAAGCATTGCATACATTATGGATCCTATTATAGAAGCATATGGAACCTTTTCCATTTTACTTCTTTCATCTTGTGTCTTAGGACACATGTTCTTAGAGAGACGCACTCCATGTGATACAGGTAGGTATCCTCTCTTGGATTCCTCCGTACTAAACCGTTTTAGTACTTTATCAATGTATGTGGATTGGGACAATCCTAGCAGCCTTTGAGATCTATCTCTATAGAGTTTAATAACAAGTATGTAAGATGCTTCCCCCAAATCCTTCATGGAGAAATTCTTGGATAACCAAACTTTCACAGATTGTAGAAGTGGTATGTCATTTCCTATTATTAATATGTCATCAACATATAAAATAAGAAATGCAATTCCTCTCCCACTCACCTTCTTATATACACAAGGCTCATCCACATTTTTAATAAGATCAAACTATTTGATTATTTCATCAAAATGAATGTTCCAACTCCGTGAAGCTTGGTTAAGTCCATAAATGGATCCTTGCAGTTTGCATATCTTATTAGGAAATTCTTTTGATTCAAAACCATCAGGTTGTGTCATATACACATACTCAACTAAATTTCCATTTAAGAATGTAGTTTTGACATCCGTTTGCCAAATTTCATAATCATAGTATGCAGCAATTGCAAGCAAAATCCCAACGGATTTAAGCATAGCTACTGGTGAAAAGTTTTCATCAAAATCAATGTCTTGCCTTTGATTTTAACCTTTTACAACTAGCCTAAATTTGAACGTATGTACATTTCCTTCCATGTCGATTTTTCTTTTAAAAACCCACTTGCATCCAATTGGCTTTATCCCTTCAGGTGGACTAACCAAGGTCCATACCTGGTTGGCATACATTGAATCCATTTTGGATTTCATGGATTCTTTCCATTTCAAGGAATCAATGTCAGAAATTTCTTCCTTATAAGTGTTAGGCTCATTTGGCATGAGTAAAGCATTTTTTTGAGTTTCCATAAGAAGTTCTAACCTTGTAGGAGCTTGACGCATCCTAATAGATCTAGACGGTGATTCTTTAACCTATGTATTAGATTGTTCATCTAATATGACAATCTCTCTCATTACATTTGAATATCAATTTGAGGTTCTTGAACTTCTTCAAGTTCTACTTGGCTCCCACTGCTTCCTTTAAGAATAAATTCTTTTTCAAGAAAAGTAGCATGTATTGAGACAAACACTTTTCTCTCAATAGGATGATAGAAATAATACCCAGTGGTTTCCTTTGGATATTCCATAAACTTACATTTATCTAATTTAGCTCCAAGGTTATCAGATACCAAATGCTTCACATAAGCATCACATCCCCAAATCTTTATGTATGATAGGACATGTGTTTTATTGGCCCACATCTTATATGGTGTCTTATCTACAGATTTGGATGAAACTCTGTTTAGATGGTATACTGCAGTATTAAGGGCATATCCCCAAAAGGATGGAGGCAAGTTTGTAAGACTCATCATGGCCTGTACCATATCTAATAAGGTACAATTCCACCTTTCTGACACTGCATTGTGTTGGGGTGTTCCAAGTGGTGTCCATTGTGAAAGAATCCCATTTACTAATAGATAATCTTAAAACTCCTGGCTTAAGTATTCAGCACCCCAATCAGATCGAAGTATTTTAATACTTTTCCCAGTTTGTTTCTCAACTTCATTTTTGAATTCCTTAAACTTTTCAAAATATTCAAATTTATATTTCATTAAATATACATGACCATACCTAGTATAGTCATCAGTAAATGTGATGAAATATGAATATTGTGAACCCCTACCCCACCATACGTACTCGCAATGTGGAAATGCGTATGACATGATGGATAGAAATGCACTTAATGTGTGAGAGTCGCCACATTGTTTAATTATTTAAGGGTAAACTAGGAAAACCCTAAATGACTCCAGTTTTAATTAACCTAATTTCTAGATTAATTACCCAATGGTTAAAGCATGGTTTGCAAACCCGAGATGGATCCCGAGACTATGTCATGCTTATAGAAACTAACCAATAAGTGGATGCTTTGCAGGGTGAATGATTGATTTTGAATTGTCGCTCGGGGTTAGATCCCAAACGTGCCTACGTACTTCCGTTTGAATGGAAGATCAAAGTCAACGTAGTTCGATAGGCCTCTTTTAGAGGGCTTTGAATGGGGATGCTTTATGCATGGGTGTGTGTATGCTCTATGCATTTTGTTTAGGCATTTGATGCCAAGAATGTTGATTTTAAGACATTTGATGTCAAAACGTTGATTTTAAGGCATTTAATGCCAAAACGTTGATTTAAGCAATTGTTGCCAAAAATTGATGACTTTAATGGCTTTAAGC
This sequence comes from Jatropha podagrica, assembly GCA_947857235.1. Classification (NCBI taxonomy): domain Eukaryota; kingdom Viridiplantae; phylum Streptophyta; class Magnoliopsida; order Malpighiales; family Euphorbiaceae; genus Jatropha; species Jatropha podagrica. The sequence continues at coordinate 252 of CANUEP010070021.1, read as the reverse complement.
CAAAAGAAGCGTTTGATTGGACTTATTTGTTTGCCAAAAGTGAATTAGGGCTTTTAGCCAAAAGATTTAGGCAATTTGATTGCCAAAAATGATTGATTTTAGGCGATTGTGGCCAAAAGGATTGATTTTAAGGCTTTTAGCCAAAAGGAGTGATTTAGGCAATTTAATTGCCAAAATGATTGATTTTAGGCGATTGTCGCCAAAAGGATTGATTTTAAGGCTTTTAGCCAAAAGGAGTGATTTAGGCAATTT